>JACEGR010000446.1:208214-264049 GCA_014170235.1 Listronotus bonariensis | reverse complement strand
TTTAGTTTTGTTGTTCGCATTCTATTGAGTTGATATATTTTAAAATGAACTCTATCAAGTCCTTTCATTAGATTCGTATATTGAGGTAGTTGGGGAAAATATGTAATCTGCCATTTTGTGACAGTGGCCATCTTGAATATTGAATTTTTATAGTGGGTTCTATTCTACCAATCAAGCCCTTTTATTTGATACGTATATATTTTTTATCTTTTCGAAATTCCACCAAGGTCTATGCCTAAATACCAGAGTACCGTGGGTGTCGGGTTATTAGATATTTAACCCATCGTTCCTCCTGTTCCGTCAACGTTGTCCAAGCACTGAAACATGCAGTTGCATTTCACAGCACCTTTTAGACAATGCGGTAGTGCCACCACGGTCGTTATTTTTAAATAACTACTACCTAAATATGTCTGCCCCGCTGGGAATCGAACCGGCGACCTCTGGCTTCGAAGATCAAAGCTCTGTCCACTAGGTCACGGGGAGACATATTGGGGTAGTTGTGGAAAAAAATGTAATCCGCTATTTTGTGGCGACGGCCATTTTAGATTTTAATTTTTTCATAGTGACCCCATTCATTTGATATCCATATTAAAGTTGTTGTGAAGTAATATGTAATCCGCCATTTTGTATCGGCGGCCATCTTGGATTTACAAGCTTAAAGAATGTGTTATATTGTATTTTCATCTAAATAGATTAAGAGTGTGCACTAATTTTCAGATCGATCTGTCGTCAGAAAGGGGTCAAATTTCAATTACTAAATTTGACCCAAATAACAACTAAATAAACTAGTCAAGCTAAGAAAGACCGTTTAAAAAGCGCATGCATGGCATTAAACTTTACTGCATCTTTAATAGATAATTAGGCTCCCTACGGATGTGTTCGGGTGGCGTGTTTTAGGTATACCTACAGGGTGTCCAGTAACTGAAACGACAAACTTTAAGGAGTAATTCTACATTAAAAATTAGGAACAAAACTTCTTATGAACATATGTCCTAATCTTCTTAGCTTTTAAACTACGGGTGGTAAAAATTGGGGGACGCCTATGTATTAGAAGACATTTTTTGAAATATTAAAAAAAAAAATTACCAGTGTCGTCCATGTCGTCGTCCAAAAATGGTACGCCATTACAATTTTTAAATAAAGATATTATTTAAAATTCCCATTTACCCAAAACTGTAAAAATATCAGGCGAGAACCTTTCCCTTTTTTATTTTTGATCTTCAGATTTTAAGTAGTGGGAAAAAAGGTAATGCTGTTACTTTTCGAAAAGGAAATACCTTTTTCCTCTGCTCTTCAGTAGTCATAAATACCTAATCCTTGTATTCATGAACACTGGGTATTCGGATACTTTTTTCTATATTCAGTATTCGAATACTTTTTACGGTATTTGTATTCTTATTTGAATACCGATTTTGAGTATTCGACCCAACTCTGCCTCCATGTAAAACAATGCATTTGCTAAGTCATTTTGTCAGATTAAATTATTTTTATTTAAAGAATGCCAAACAATGATTTATAATTTAATCACAAATACCGTTACTCATTTATGCATTTTTAAAGGGCATTATACAATTTGGAAATTCATACATGGCTTGAAAGGCATGACGACAAGAAGTAATATTTTAAAATGTTTTTTATTATTTTTTCGAACCTGACAAAGCATCATTTATCCGTGAACCCAATGGCGGTGCTGATACCGTTATTCTTTTTAAATCGACTAAGTCGATCTTTGGATATTGCACCTTTGGTATTTCTGTTTCTTTTTGCTTAAAAACTGCAATATAATTCTTAAATAGCCTAATTTAATATACGGTTTAATAATATAAAACAGTTTTTTCTTCAGTTATAAAAAGAAAGTTTAAAAAAATCTGCCCTAAAAAGATCAAAATTTTAATAATGTTATACTGATATGCCAAAACCCAAAGTTGACGGATCTTTTAAATATTTTATCTTATATTGTTTATATTTTCAGAACTAACATCATAAATATAACAACATTAACCCTTAAGTGCCTGTTGATTCCGTAGGTAGGCGCGCGGTGGTTAAATATACCACCACACCGTAAACATTCAATAATCACCTTTTTTTGTATTTTTAACTCTACTAAATTATATTTTTAGTTGAAGCAGAAAAAATACGAATAAATAAAACATTTAATTGAAATTACTGTCATTATTTTTTTTCCACGACCGTTAAAAAAATGCTGTTTTTTAAATCGTTAACAAGAAGTTAAAGTACTTCATTCTACTACACTACATAAAGTGTTAAAAAAGGTAATTTTTTTAACACTTTAAAGCTTTTTTACACTTTGAATTAGTGTTTTGTTTCAACGCCTACTACAATAAACTTAAATATCACTTTATGCAATGTAACAGTAAACGCGACATTAACTGAACCAAACGGTAAAGTTACCTTTGATTTTGTTATTATTTGTTTTAGTTTTTGTGACACTGGTTTTAAAATTTGACAATTTGCAAATAAATTTAATAAAAATTGTTGAAAATTATTGGAAATATTGAATTTGTATGACTAAGAAATTGAAAAGGAATTTATATTGTTTTAGTATTATTTCCACAGAAAGTAAGTACATACAATTTTCTAAAATTAAATAATTAATGCACAGTTATGATGAGGATAATTGTCTTTTAAAAAATAAGAAGGCTATGATTTTTTGTTGCAATATAATGAAGAAACTGACTACACCAATGCATTCTACGTAAAAAGTTATAAGATAATCCGTTTTTACCTTTTTGATAAGTTGTCAGTTAACTGAGATACAGGGACTACCCGAAAATGCAAAATTTTCAAAATCACCCTGTAGCTCAGAAACTAAGAGGGCTATGACGGCTTTGTTTATTGCATTTTTCGTTTCACAAAAAGTAGCTCAGGTTCGCGAAAACCGCAAGGTGTTATCTTTAATTATAACTGAGATACCCCGCAGTTGCAACCAAATTGGGACATCCTGTAACTTGCATAAAACAGCTTTTTGTAAAATTATTAAATGGTCAATAGTATGATTTATTAGGCCCTAAAGCGTTACCTAAGCTGATGCAGGTGTAATCGGTATAGAATCTTTATTTGAGTAGCAAATTTTCTTTGCTTCTTGTAACTTGTATATAAAATGAAATTTCCGGATATTTTGACCTTATTATGTCATACTGATGCCTGGTTAATTTTATTTTCCCCATAGTTGACATTGCTTCTTCACCAGATATCTCATTTACACGATTTGTTTTAAGAAATATATTACCTTCTTAGGCTTCCTTACATTTAGCTGCTTCCGTGGAAGGGCAGATAATATCCGCAACTAATTTAGAGACCACGCCTTCAGATGCTCCTAAACTTAATTAATGTTGCTAGTTCTATTTTTGCGAAGATCTTCAGTTTTTGGCACTTGGTTTTCTCGGAACTAGCATCAAAAGAACACCGCAGAGGAATCTAACCACTTATTATTATCCGGTAAAAATTATTAATTTTTTTATCAATCGCTTTTGTTCTATTTTTTCTTAAAACGATATGTAAACAAGAAAATTTGGCAGAAAAGTTCGTTTAATTTGAGTTCAGGAAATTAGTTAAAAAGTAAAGGACACCGCGGAAATCAAATGGAAAATGGGTTTTAGTTAAACTTTTTAAAACAACTTAATTTAGATAGTCCTTCGTCAGTAGATAAAAAGTGTTCATAGTCATTAGCTAGAAAAACTCATGGTCAAAAGTTATATGCTATTGAAGGCCCTTAATTCAATATTTAAGTACTTGTAACTGCCCTTGCGTTTAAGTAAACCTTTTTAAGTTTTAAGAAAAATATTTAAAAATTTTATCGTAACATGAAAGCATAATTTGTCATTTTTTGTATTATTACAACCCTAATGTCACTTCCGGTTTTACCTGAAGTACTTTAAACATTCTTATTTTAAGTCAAAGTTACCAATTTTATTTATATATTTGTATTCTCTATATTTTTATGGTATACACAGGGTGTTTCTTCTTAAATTGGCGGCCAGAAAATATTTTGAAAAAGAAACAAACGATATAATTTCCTGATTTTTTTCTTTGGTAAGTAGGGTATGAAAACAAAAGAATGTTTTTTTACTTCCACAAGTAGTGTTAGTAATTTATTCCATTTTTCTTAATAAACTACCCACATTTTGTAATTTTAGATTTTAATGTAATTGATGAGAAAAATTCGAGATTTTTAAGCATTTTAAATCCTATTTTAATTGATATTTTAATTCTACACCAAAATCTTTTTCTTATAACATATCACACCATATGGTTTATTTTTTAAGATGGCGGCCATAGATCATTTAATCATGAATTCCGTGACTTGGATGTCGTGAAAAATTATCGATGGCCGCCATTTTAAAAATAAACAATATGTTGTGATATGTTATTAGAAAAAGATATTAGTGTAGAATTAAAATATAAAATAAAATAGGAATGTTTTCTTTAAAAATGTTTAAAAAATCTTAATTTTTTTCTCATCAATTACATTAAAATCTGAAATGTGGATAGTTTACTAAGAAAATGGAATATATCACTATCACTACCTGTAAAACTAAAATAGGTCATTATTTTGTTTCCACAGCCCACTTACCAAAGAAAAAAAATCAGAAATATTATCGATAATTTATTTTTTAATGTATTCTCTGGCCGCCAATTTAGAAAGAAATACCTCTGTATATTATATCAATAAAAAGAATTTTTATGGAGAATACAAATATATATTATAAAAAAATAGGCACTTGTATTTAAAATAAGAAAGTTAGGTCCGGTTAAACCGAAAGTGACATTAAGGTTGTAATAACACAAAAAATGTCAATTTATGCTTTTAATATACTGTGAAATATTAAAAATTCAATAAGTTTTATATAGGTGAAACTTGTAGACCACTAGCCAAACGCATAAAGGAACACAGATAATACATTAAAAACACAGAATTTCATAAATCAAAAATCTGTCAACACGCATTTGATAACAATCATATGTAGAATAAACTGAGATGCTTCGAACATTTTAGCAAAGGAAACTTGTTCTAAAAAGCGCAAAATTAAAGAAAGTGCGTATATATTATTAAATAAAGATAATTGTGTAGCATCAATTTCAGTTAATTTAAATATCACTTGGTTGCCTTTACTTGATACTGAAGTATCTTCAGGAAGACAAACATTTAGCTAACTATTCACCTTTTTTGTATCATAAACAATAAATACACCAGCAACCAGTTATCTATGTCACTATAACACTAACACCAAAACAAACATATTTCACATTTAATGTTTGAGTTTTCAGAATATCCTAAAAAAGATTAATTTTTTAAAATATTAAACCTAAATAATAGTAAATTTTTAACTTTATTATTTTTATTTAATTTATTTTAACAACAGTGGCTGACTTGCTCAGTGCCGTATTATCCATTAGGCTGACTAGGCTACAGCCTAGGGCGCCATGAAAAAAGTAGGCGCTAGACAGGGGAGTAATAGGCGCTAGAGAGGGGAGTTTTAAAAAATTTTAGATCGGGTGGGGATTAGAACTAATTTTTCTTTGAAATAAATGAAATAGGGGCGAAAAGGAGGGAATGACCTTTTTTGGTCATCATAGTTTATTTGGGGTGGTGAGGACCTATTTTTTTGCTCTTCAAACATATTTTTCGTGCAAAATGCAAAATAGGCGCTCCAGGAATTGTAGCCTAGGGCGCCTCATATACTTAATACGGCCCTGGACTTGCTACCAAAACGTCGATTTTTAGTTATCTTTTTACTTGTTTTAATTTTTTTGGTATTTTGGTAATTACCATCCATTAAAAGTTTTCAGTATAAAAAACGTTTTTAAGACCTTACCAATGGGCGGATATGACCGATATGTTGGATAACGCTGCTCACCTAGGGTGGACAATATTTTTTATCAAATTTTTTATAAAGATATAATAGATAAATTACATAGTTGTGAACAAAATTTAAAAAATCTGCTCAGCTAAATGCCAAATATATGGATTGGTGCCACCTTGCGCAGAGCAATTTTCTGGGCGGTCTTTCCTGATAACACATTTTTTTCTTTAAAAATGCATTTTTTTAAATCCTTACCAACCACAATATTTTATTAATGCATAATAAAATACAAAAAATGTATATAGTTATTTATTGTACAAGGGAAAATATATCGAGATTTTAGCTCAATGCTGTATTGTCTCCCGACGCAAAGCATAGGGAGAGTATAAACCGAGATCAAAAATTAAAATTTTTTCCCGTGTATACACTACATTTTTTTCTGTGACGAGAAAAACGACGACTTAATGTTTAAAAAACATTTTATTTAAAAAATTAAATTATGTTGATATTTAAACTTTTAAATGTAGGTTGTTTTATGTGAAACGACAATTGAGGGGGCTAGTATCAAAAAATAAACAAAGAACTACATTAAATGTAATGCCCTGTTTATTAAGTATGAACACTACTCTGTGATGGTTCAAAAATAATTAAAACGTGTTGGTCAGAATTTACAAAAACCTAACATTAATTAATGATTCTTTTAGCTCAAACAAGTTAATGCGGTGGCGTTTCTAAGATATAAATATTTATTTAAAAATGCATCTACCTAGTTGTTGTGTTTGTGAAAAAAGTAGGTCAAGCACCGGGCCAATAATTTGCAAATTTAATTGGTTTGGCGAGTAGAAACGCTTCGAAAATGCCAAATCATTTTGGTAAATTTCCCTGTTCACAATGAAATATTTAAAAAGATTATGGATAAAATATTGCAGAAATAGTATAAAAATAAGACAACTGCCCTATTCACCATTCTCATAGTTGTCAGCCTGATTGTAATGGGTTTGCTAAGATTTATTTTTCTGATATATATATATTTTTTAAGCTGGCAGTTACTACATATTGACTTCATATTAAATGCTACAACTAACTCATCCCCCAAAAGAAAAAAATTACATACAGAGCTCAAATTACTAAAGTTTTTCTTTCAAAATATAAATGTTAACGTCACTTTATCTCACTGTCCAAGGCTATCAGCTTGATAAATATTGGTGAATACGGCTGTAAAAGAGTGACGAAATTTGATAAATTTATTAATGTGTTATATCTTTAAAATATCGCATATAAGAACAAAAAATTTAAAAGCTTCAAGAGTGCTTTATTCTAAATGTGGTGATTGCTATATTTGATTTAAAAATGGAAATGTTTTAGCAAAACCTGAACGTTAGCGCGCCAACGCCATTCCACGGTAATGTCTTTTAAACTACATTACCCTAGAATATTGTACTAGGGCTTGGGTAGAGCTCTTTTAAAATATTTTTTCTTGACTTATTTATTTTGTTTTGTTATTATTTTACTTATTATGAAAACGGGTCATATTGCAAAAAAAAAAAAAAACTTTAGAGCCGACCCTTGAACGAATATAGGTATTTTTTGAGTTTTTGGTATTTAATCTTAAATGCGGTTAACCTTAATGCAATATACGTACGTACGTAAAGACATACATTTTAATAAATATTGTGAAGACCAATGATAGGGGAGCCCAAGAGGGGATTTCGGATTTACTACGGCGCGTCAGAATAATATACCGGAGGATACTTTGTACCCGGTTAAGTACCTCCGCCAAATATGAGCATTGCTATTTGCTATAAAGGCCGATCGTAAAAAAACAAAAATATGTATATTCAGAAATTTTCTAGCGCGTCAGATTAAGATAGAGTAAGGTAATTGCATGCTAAACAGTATATATTTCACCAATTTGACAATTTTAGAGTGACATAAAGAAAGCGGAGGGCTACAAAGTTGTAGAGAAAACGTCATTCTGACGTTCTCGAGCGTGACTATTTTTTATTATTTTTAAGGAAATAATTTAAGGATAACGAAAAATATAATCCGATATGATCCGAACGATTTCCACAAGCCGAAATAATAACAGTATTTTTTGAAATATTTAAAAAGTGTATAGCTGCTTCCCTCACCGATGAAAAGATATACATTATATAACAAATTTTTATTTTTATCATCTAAGCTTTCCAACCTAATAGATCTCTATTATGACGCTCAAGTAAATCCCCATTTGGCATCGTGGTCTTCCCTACTACAAGTTTTTGCACGACTACACTAATTTATAAAGAAAAATGCTTCTGTGCATCAAAAGCACCCTGTATATTTACTGAAACGTATACTGTAGCTCGATAACAGTTAAATAAAATAATGTTCTGTAAGGTAATGTAAATAGTTTTTACACAGCCTTGTTACCCCTTCTCACCTTCTCCCACCCTAACTTAACATTTAAATTAGTACAACTTTTTAGTATATACTAGGGGGAGTATAAGAAAGTGGATGACTCTGAAATGATCTTTTTTTATGTTAAGATTTAAGTCTTATTGCACCGTACTATATTGGCATATGTAAATATGTATAAATATGTAGACAATTGCTATAAAGAGGATTACTAAGCTCACCTTTAGGTAACCAAGTTTGATTGTATTATAATTATTTTTAATTGGCTTAATTTTAAAATAATTAAATTTATATTAGAGAATTAAATTAATATTAGACTTAAAAATTATACCTCTTGACTATTATTTAGGTTCTAAATCCTATCACCATCCAAATAAGAAAATAGCCTTTATCTCTTACTTTTATATAGTCAAGTGATTAAAATATGTATTAGGCAATACATAATTTTATTCAAAATATGTCTTAGACTATGGGTAAAACCCTTTTTAGCTTCTGCTGTACTGTTAAATATTTCATTGTGAACCGGATGCTAATTCTTCATTTTTAATGCCTAACTTTCTCTACAATAAATGATCCTTCACGAATATTTTTCGACATTGGAAAAAGAAAAAAATATCGTGCTATTCATCTCTTTATGCATCTCGATGCACGCTATGTTATATGATCATTTCTGATTGAAACAGTGGCGGCAACAAGTTAATTTTATTGCTACATTTCAGTGTATCGGCTGTAAATAATTGTAAATATTTGTTAAACATGTTTGAAAGTTTTGTTTAGTTATTTTCTAACCATTAATAATCTATAATACATCTGACCTCGGTTTACAAAATATACAGAGTGTTTTCTAACTGCGCTAAAAAATTGAGCTAATTTTATTAAAAACTTAAAATATTAAAACACACACTACATAATTGCTAAAAAGAAATTTAAGCACTTGATTTCGTCGGCTGTATCACAAAGTGGCGTATCCTAAAAAATACGACAATTGATCAGAGCCGATATTATAGCTTAAAAAAGTTGCTCCTCAATGTAACAAATGGCACAAGTTAGATTTTAATAGCTTTCAAGTTATATAAATATGAAAATTAACCTATTTTATTTTATTAAAAAAAAAGTAGCGCAAAAAGTACCTAAAAAGCACCCTTGTCCTTATTATGCTTCTTGTATGGTCCAGAAATTTTCAATTTAGCGGACTTTTATTTTTTTCTGGAACACTAAGCTAAAATATTAAGAAACAAAAAACTTTTATTTATATTTGAATAATTTAACAAATAATATAAAAATTACACAAAAATCAGTGGCGTACATTATTTTTGTTAGCAATACTTGTACATGTACTCCAAGCATCACTGGACTACTGATGTTAATAAAACTGCCAAATTTGATCTTAATCGCATGAAATATATTTAAGATTTAAAAATAGCTATTTATTTATAGGGGTGTGCGAATAATTCGTATCAAATCGAATATCAGTATTCGATTTAAAATTCGAATCGAATTATTCGAAACTTCCTGAATAATTCGAAAAAATTCGAATAATTCGATAAATTTTGACTAATTCGAATTTTTTTCGAATAATTCGATATTTTTTCAAATATTCGATTTTTTTGAATTATTACGAATTATTGTAGTAATCGCGAATTTTCGAGGATATTGAATTAAGGATTTGTTATGAGTGATATTTAAATATAAATTTAACAAATAATAACATTTTATTTGAACCAAAAAATTTAATTACATAAATAAAACAATTATTATGAAAATATAAAAAATATAGTATTTTCCATATATTATACAGGGTGTTTAACAAAACTGATACCGGAATTTAAAAATATTTGATCATTTGCATTATACTGCGAATCTTTCAAAAATTATGAATTGAAAACATTATTAGGAAATTTTAGTTTAAATATAGTTTTTATATATGGGGTGTTTAAAAACTTCTGGAAAAAAAATTGTAAATAAAACTCCTGTTATACATATATAGTATGGTATATGTATATAGTAAGCAAATGAATACACACACATTAAAAACTTAAAATTGACCAGGTTTTGTGTGCACTATACAGGGTGTAACAAAAATTTGTAAATAAAACAACGTTCTTTTCAAGAACAAAAAGTTTTTAATTAAATATTTTAAATAAAAAAGAGTATTCTGAATTTTTTTATTCCTATTTACAGGATGTTTAGGTATATCCGGCCAACAAAAGTAAGGTGAAAATGTAAGGTATACATATACATATAAACTTTTGTGGGCTTTTTAAAAATTCCCTTAATACAATGTATTTAAAATGTTGAAAATTATTGTATTTCGCATATTAATCATACATGGTTATTTCATAAATCTGTTACTAAACTTATAATTTATCTTGTGCATTTTGTACAGGGTCTTTCAAAAATTTTATATTAAAAATATAAAAAGAGGATTATATTTTATATATATTTATGTTAAAATAAAAAATTGAGCAATTGTCTTTTTCAGATAATTAATTTTTAATCAATAAGGATATTATGGGTAAGTATAATATTTTAATGCCCGATGTTATGGAATCTCAATTGGATAGAATAAAGAATTCATTCATTTTTAATAATTAGTGAATAGTTCGCATTATTTGTGAATTATTCAAAATTTTTAAATTATTCAAAAATTTTTGACTTATTCGAAATTTTTCGAATTTTTTCAAATTAATCGAAATTTTTTGAATTATTTGTCGAATTTCAATTCGAAAATTTGAATTATTCGATTCGATCGATATTCGCACACCCCTATTTATTTAAGTTTAACAACCTGTATCTTGGAAACAATGCATTTCCGGAACTATTTTATATTAACTTTTTTCATAGAGTTAGCTCAAAAAAGATCCTTTTTTTACCACAAATAGAAAATACCCTTTATTAATATCCATTGGTTCATAAAAGCCGCTTTGGCCTGGGCGGTATTTTTACATATAGTATGTGCCCTAGGGACTGCTGTGGTGTTTACCGTTATTTAAATGTTAATTTATAAATATTGCGTAATAATTACAAAATAGAATATATGCTTGTAAAGAAGTATTTTTATTGTGTAGTTCCTACACTACACATATTAAATAATTTATAATATAAACCCTAATTTTGTTAAAAATATATATGTACCTATACCGTAGGTAGTGAGGTGGGTCAGAAGAATCGAATATCTTAATTTTGACTTCTGACACCTGAAATATTGGCTACTAGGTACCTCCCGAGAATGCTCGGCATCCATAAGCTCCTAATTTTAATAGAAAGTTTCGCCTCATTACAGTTTTGCATTTTTTTCAATCCCATAAGTACAAAAAAATCATATCTTACAATGGTAAGTAATACACCAAATAAAAATGGTAAAAATTGAACACTCTACAAAAAGCTCATCTATACTTTTTTGATAAATCTAACCAATAAAAAGACATTCAAAGTTAATAATTAAAGAATATTAAGAAAATATACTTTTTTGTTTTTAATTCTTTAACTAACTGAAAAATAATTATTCACAATTGAGTTTTTACTATTTCTATTGAATTAATTAAACGCTTTACAAAAAGGTTTTTCATACTTTTTCAATTTAAAGTAAGTTACAAAACTCTAAACAAAAAAAAATTGTAAAATTAGTCAATTTTTGACCTTAAATAGATTTTTTGTAGATGGTTAGATTTTCCATACAAAAACAGAAACTCAGTTGTCAATAATTTTTCAATGAGTTCACAAATCTCGAAACACAAAAGTTATTTTTTTAAAATTGTTTAATCTTTGACCTTACATATATTTTTAATGGCTTTAAGAAGTGATGAAAACCCTTTTTTGCAAAGCGTTTAATTTTCAAATAAAAACTATTTTAAGGTTTTGCTGTATGATTAAGAAATAGTGAGACATTAATTTTTTGTAAAGGGCTGAAAAAAATATGCAAAACTGTAATTAATATATTATTACCATATTCAAAATGGAAAGCCCATCGTTGCCGAGCATTTTCTGAAGGTTCCTAGGAATCAGTATTTTAGTATTAGGTGTCAAAATAAAAATAGTCTATTTTTTTACCTACCCTAGTAGTTCGTATCTACAATAATCTATTAGCAATCAGTTACAAATGGCAAGAAAAACGTCAAAAAATTCACTTTACAGACATATAAGAAAACAGTAAACAATCGCAAATTTTGCCAAAATATCTACCTATTATATAGGTATTTTCAAAAAATTAAAGTCACATAATTTTTAATTACCCTACTTTTTCTTGCAGCAAAAAATATACAGATAAAGAAGTTAGATATTTTTTGGGGAGAGGGCTGCTAATCCAAAATCAACTTTTTAACATTCAATAAAAACTATGTATCCTATTTTTCCTGTTAAAGCCAATAGCCAACTAGTAAACAGGATGTTTCATAATTGCGGCAAAAGATGTAAAAGTTTATTTGTAAACTAATCCTATGAAAAAAATGATAAAGAAATAAACACAGGTCCCAAAATGCATTGTTTGTTAGATACAATTTAGCAAAACATTTTTTATATATATTTTCTTAATATTCTAAATATTTCTTATCTGATTTGAATGAAAATTGGTCCTTATTTACTTCCATCATATTTAGATTTATTAAGTACAATGGTGCACAAAACAAGTATTCTTGACAAAAATAATGTACGCCAGTGATTTTTGTGAAATTTTTATATAATTTTTTTTATTAAAGCAAGAAAAACTACTTCTACTTTTTAATTCCCTATATTTCTACGTACCTTGCTTAGCTTCCAGAAAAAAAATAGAATCACCCTAATTGCATATTCCTGAACCATACAAAAAGTAAGGAGATTTTTTTACTTTTAAAAATTAAGTGTCATAATACCGTATTAGCAATTATGTCAGAACAATAAGAAATAGCTAAATAAATAGCTGAAAGACGAAAAAAGAAACCATGTTTATATGATTTTTTTTAAATAATAAGCTTATAAATAAGCCCATAATTTTTTTACCGCAATTATTAGGAAACAACCTGTATATATTTGGTGTGCATACCATGTTTCTGTTTTTAGACAAAATAATTTAAAAATCTTAGTCGAGTGTCTGACTTAAAAATGCGGAGAGATATTTAAAGTTAGAGCAAAATAATACAAAAAAACACTTAAGTACCGTCACGATAAACAAATTATGGTAGCTTACTTGGTTTAATTTTTGTATTTTATGATTTAATAGTGCCAAATAACTATTCTGTTTTTTGCAAAGTAAGAACGTAAAATAATAAAACAAAAATAATCATTTGAAATTTTAAATAATCTTTAAAGGGTATTTGTAGTTATAAATTGATTATACAAACCAGTTACTCTACCGACAAACTTTAAGGGGTAATTCTACAATGGAAGTGCAAACAAATAAAACTTTATATAAACATATGTCTTAGTCTTTGAACTACAGGATCTTAAAATTTTAAAAAAGTTATTGGTTTTTATAATAACTTTTAGACCAATTCTTTATATATTTTTAGAAATATTTATATTTAAAAGACGTCTCTTATGCATTTAAAGACATTTTTGAAATTCAATTAAAAATTAATTTTTACCATTGTCGTCCATGGAGGTGTTTAAAGTAAATATTTTTAAAAACAAAATGATGCGCCACAGCTTCTTTTAAAACAAGAATATATTTTTAAAATATTGTTTAATTTAAAACAAATTTGGTCTCTTGACTTTCATTTTATAACATGTACCGTTTGGCCGTAAATAAATACTAATTCTCTATATGGTCATTTCGTATGGCTAATCTCTTATTCCAAAGTAAAAAAAATCGGATATGGATTTGACTATGCCAAGAAAGTGTTTATATTTATTTACAAAAGACCATGCATCAAATAAAAAAAAATCAAGAAATTACATTTCTTCCAAACTAAACGGGAATTTAAAAAGGTATTTTTAATTTAAAAAATACAGTTGCGCATCATTTTTTCCTTAAAAATGTTTGCCTTAAACGTCCCTAATAAATACCGTAAAAGCCAAAACTTTGAAAGGTAACATAACTTCGGACAAACCGTCATACATTTTTAAACAAACTGATTAATCTTTGAGCAACTATCTCAGAAAAAAATGTGTCCATTGTTTTGTTGTCTAAAGATGAAAGAAAAATATAAGAAATATTTTTTTAAATAAAGGGTGATCCTTACAGTACTGAAGGGGCATAAGGGTTACGTTTAAAATAAGCGGTTAAGTTGTGTTTATTTCATTCTCTGAAAACTTTGTTAAAGCTGCCGTTTCCTAGAACTTTCAGTCGGCGGAAACCGACGCGATTTATGTTCGCCCAAATCAAATATTCACTTGAATGTGCTTTCATTTAAAAGTGTATATTTAATTTGGGTGAACGTAAATCGAGTCGGTTTGCGACGACCGAAAGTCCTTGGAAAACTGTAGCTTAAGTAACATGAAGCTCATGATTTTTTGTTTAAAATGCATGATAATTTGAAAGAAATATGTTTTGTAATACTTATGTTAATATAATTTTCTTAACATAAGGTGTCTGTTTTGTTGTCTAAAGACGGAAGAAATATTTTTAAATAAAAAGTGACCCTTACAGTACTGTAGGAGCTTAAGGGTTACGTTTAAAATAAGCGGTTAAGTTGTGTTTGTTTCATTCTCTGAAAACTTTGATAAAGCTGCGGTTTCCTAGAAATTTCAGTCTGCGGAAACCGCGGCGATTTATATTCGCCCAAATCAAATATTCACTTGAATGTGCTTTCATTTAAAAGTGTATATTTAATTTGGGTGAACGTAAATCGAGTCGGTTTGCGACAACCGAAAGTCCTAGAAAACCGTAGCTTAAGTAATATGAAGATCATGATTTTTTGTTTAAAATGCATGATAATTTAAAAGGAATATGCTTTGTAATACTTATGTTAATATAATTTTCTTAATATTAGGTGTCTGTTTTGTTGTCTAAAGATGGAAGAAATATTTTTAAATAAAAAGTGACCCTTACAGTACTGTAGGGGCTTAAGGGTTACGTTTAAAATAAGCGGTTAAGTTGTGTTTGTTTCATTCTCTGAAAACTTTGATAAAGCTGCGGTTTCCTAGAACTTTCAGTCCGCGGAAACCGACGCGATTTACGTTCGCCCAAATCAAATATTCACTTGAATGTGCTTTCATTTAAAAGTGTATATTAAATTTGGGTGAACGTAAATCGAGTCGGTTTACGCCGACCGAAAGTCCTAGGAAACCGTAGCTTAAGTAATATGAAGCACATGATTTTTTGTTTAAAATGCATGATAATTTGAAAGAAATATGCTTTGTAATACTTATGTAAATATAATTTTCTTAACATTAGGGTGCTTTATATATTGGAAATTTTTACGAAAAAATGCGGAATTTTGTGCTTAAATTCGGACAAGTTAAAAAGACGCTGAATGCAATTAGTGAGTTAGAAGAGGAACATATTAAACATGTTTTCAGTACATATGGCATATTCCTTAGATATCCGGCCGCAGAAAATTCCATTAAAGGGTGTGAAACCTTTACTGAATATCTAAACAATGCGGTTCAGTCCAACCTACAGGTAAGTTGTCTGCGACAAAAGGACTCTAAGTCATTTGTATAACTACTTATCAAGGATCTCACCAAGGTGATTCAGAAGAACATTTGGGGTTTTCTTGGGCCACCGCGACGTGCTACCCATAGAACGAAGAAATTTTTTAAAATATTTTGAAGATCTGACAGATGTATTTTAGAGATTTTTTCTTTAAGATTTTAATGTTGTGGTTTTTCTATTACATTTTCTACTTACTTGTCTATATAGTTTAAGGCAAATTTCTTAAAATAAATACCTATTTCAGACTTATGTGTATTTTTAATTTTTAATTAATTTCACAGTGATACGTTCATGCCCGAAATTAGGGAAAATATATTTCTACTTCGGACAACGCCTTTTATTTATTTTATTTATACCCCACTCACCAATTTATAGGTAGATTAATATATTTTGATACATTCGATAGCACTGGCACTTTTGTTACACCCAAAGTAGTAGAAGTCACGTTAATACATTAAATATTTTAAAAAAATGTCAATTTTACCTGAAGTTATGGGCTTTTACGGTATTATTTTCTTGTATGACAAAAAATGTCTTCTGATGCATAGGGTACGCCTCTTTTTTATATTTTTTAAAATATCTGAATTGCTATAAAATTTATTACAAAAACCACAATTCTTTTACATTTTAAAACCTTGTAGATTAAAAGCTAAGACGTTTAGGATATATGTCCATATGAGGTTTTTCTTACCAATTTTTTATTTTAGAATCTACCCTAAAACTTTTCTGTAGAATTATTGAACACCCTGCATACCAAAATTTAAATATGAAATTTATTTTATTTTTAGTATTACTGCTATTTTAATAATAATGTATATTAATTTAAAATAACAAATAAAGTCCATACGACATTATTTTATCATAAAACTAATATTTAAAGCTTAAAAACGTACATAGTAATATTTTATTTAAATTCCCGCGGGATTAAAAATAATTCATTTAAATCAGGACCGGGGTTTTTCTGTGTTGCTAAATCCCGCCCTCGCTGCGTACAGATTTTTCATTAAAATGTACGGTTTATAATCGATATTTAAATAAAAGTTGGTTAGAAAGGGGTAAAAAGGGGCGGAAAAGCCGGGAAAGCAAAGAGATACGTGAAAAAGGGTTGCTCTGTTACGCTTTTTCAAACAAGGGAGTGCGATTATCAACAGAACCGGAGTTTAAAAATATCTATTTTTTTTGCAGTTTTACATGGTTAGTTCTGTTATGGTTTACCTAAAATAATAAAAATAGTAAATTGTAATAATAAATGTAACAAATGCATATAGTGATACTTTTTCCGAATGAAAAGCTTGACAGCACGAGCCGTTAATTTTGAAGTTATTTGCATTGTAAACTGACAAACAATGGTAAAATTAGTGACACAAAAGAAGTCATTGTGGAATTTATGATAACTTGATCCGATGTCGCCTTTACTGTTACATTGCGTTAATTTATAATAAAATAAATTCTAGTAGGCATTTAAACAAGTGGGTACTTTTTTATTCTTTTATGACAACGATTTAAAAACTGTATTTTTTTCAAGGTCGAAAAAAATATTATATTACTGTAATGTTTTATTTTCTGAGGTAAGTTAACTATTTCATCTTGTAAGGGTTCTTTCGAAGTACTTAAAGCACTAAAGTTTTTAAACTTTCCACCATTTGGATTGCGAAGGTCCCCCATCTTTAAAAATTTATAACCAGAGTTTTTTTCGCCCTTTCGGGGTCATCCCACCCAGGCCCGTCGACCGCCCCCTAGGTGGTGCACTGCAGCCTGAAGGCTTATTGTACCTTGACCCCTACTCCTTCCCATTCACACACCATTCATTCCATAAGTTGGATGGTTGTTGCTCGGTCCGTTCGTTCACCCCCGAGCAGAACACCGCGTGCCGTTGCCTAAAACCGACAACGCCGGTCACCCATCCAGTTATGGGCGCGCACTTCACTGCTTAACTTCGGAGATCGACGCTACCGTATAACCAGAGTTACTTTTAGTACATTCGAGGAGCTCCAAATCAAAACGAAGTTTTTGATAAAACACATTTTTAGTAAACCCAATGATTTTGACTGCGCGTTTTCCATTTATAAATTTTAAAAAATTATATTTAAAATATATTATGTTTATACTTATATTATTAATATAATTTATTTTCATTAAAAAAACGTTTTAAACATAAATAATAAAACGCGAAGTAAAAATTTTGAGATACTCTTCAATTGTGTTTTATTTTGGAGCTCCTCTTGTAAGACTTTAGAATTAGGGCTTTTTGAGAAGTGACGTATTTCACAGAAGTGTGAAAGTTTAAAAATCACAGGAGTTTATACCCCATTTTTCTTACGACCAGAAAAAATTAAAATAAATTTCTTTGGTGACGAAATAAACAACTTTAAAAGTACTTTTATCCCTGAAAAAAAAGTATTTTCTATTTTATTCTTTAAAGAAACAAAAATAAAAATCAATATGCGTGTAATCAAATAGCACAAACTTTTCCATTGGGCAATCCCCATATAAGTTAAGCACGGGACTCGCGATGCTTTATGTCCTCTCCACCTTAACCATTGGTAGTGTAGCCCAACTCTGCAGCAAGGTCAAGAAATAGTGTGGACACATGCTTTACTTATATGGGGGATTGCTCAATGAAAAGTTTGTGCTGTTTATATGCTGGTTAAAATATGCTCATTTCTAAGGCTGGAAATATAGTGGAGCAACGTCGCACATTGGGGCAGCGGTATGCAAAACGTGGCATTTAATACAAAAACCATTTTTGAGCAAAAACTCGGTAATACCTGTTTTTATACAAAAACAAACCAACGCGTTATTTCCCCCATAAATAAACCCTGTAACTTAGTTTTACACAGCGCAGCAGCTCAACAAACAAATGATTTGCTACTTGTTAGTACGTGTATACGAAATTGACGAATTTTGTCACGAATGTTTCTGTGGTTGTAAATTTTTCGTACGCCCTTTAACACATCGGTATAATTATGAATTTAGTAGCTTCTAGTAAGTATTTTTAAATTCTTATTATCCTATTTTTGTGTTTTGATTTATGTCTTAGATATGGTATATTAAATATGTCTATGCAAATAGTTTTAGAATTTTCAATATTTTATGAAAACCATGAAGTTTTAGTTTATTGTCACAAGTTTACACACTTTAATTTTTGTGTGGTATTATAGAACAACTACTCTAGGTTTTAGCTATAAATATTTTTTTGCGCAAATTTGCGCTTTTCAGTCTATATCGCTTTTTGCATAGCCAGGCGTATTCCCCAAAAAGGTATCTTTACTATGTCACCTTTATTATTGTTGCAGACTCACGTTCAAATGTATTGCCTATTAAAAAAATTGAGTTATTTAATATTATGAGAAACACTGGATATAAAAGAATGGAAGATAAATTTACTTTTTTAAAAAACACATGGTTGAACGCACTAATTGCCCTGAACTAAAATTAAACGAAGTTTACCACCAAATTTTCTTGTTCACATATCGTTTTAAGGAATAATGGAACAAAGCGGGTCGTAAAGAATATACATTTTTATCGGATAATAAAGAGTGGTTAGAATCTTCTGTTGAATTTCCCCTGTATGATGTTACATCTACTTCTGTAAGAAACCCAGGCCGCCCGGAGAAAACTTTTGATGTTTGTTCTGAGAGAACCAAGCGACAAAAAACAGAAGATCTTCGCAAAAATAAATCACTTTTAAAACTGGGATATGCAACATCAATGAGTTTAAGAGCATCTGGAGAAGTCGTGGCCTCAAAATTAGTTGCGGATATTATCCGCTCTCCCACGGAAGCATCTAAATATAATGAAGCCGTTATGTCCGTTAGAAAAAATAGTGTAAATAAGATGTCTAAAGAAGAAGCGTCGTCAACTATGGTAGAAGCAAAATTAACTAGGCATCAATATAACATAATAAGGTCGAAAGATCCGGAAAAGTTTCCATCTAATAAACAAATACAAGAAGCAAAGAAAACTTGCTATCCAAATAAAAATACTATAACGATTACATCTACATCTGCTCAGGTTTACGCTTCAAGGCCTATTAAATCATAAGAAATGGCGAGTTCAAAACGAAGACAAAGAAATTATTGCTAAAAATAAAATACGCATTCAAAAAGAATTGAAAGATTAAATGGGGTTAATTGTCCGATAGACTAAAGCCAGGTTTTGGAAACTCCAATGATGGAAACACTACAAGAAGATTTTTAGCAACTCAGATATGACCTCCCAAATTACAGGTTTAGATAAAAATTTGATAAAAGGATGCACGTCATTTTAGTGGCAATATCTAGTGGATATAACATCAATATCCGTAATTTTAAAAATTTTACCCTTGATACCGCCAAGTGTTTTGTGCAATTGTATTCTTGGTATTACATGCCACCCACTGTACATAAACTACTAATTCATGGACCAGATATTATTTCCAACTTTATAGTACCGATTGGCCAGTTATCAGAAGAGGCTCAGGAAGCTCAAAATAAAAATTTTAAAAGGTATAGAGAAAATTTCTCCAGAAAATCTTCCCGTGAGAAATGTAATAAAGACGTGTTTAATTTATTATTAGTGTCATCTGATCCAGTAATTACTAGTTTTAGACAGTTACCCAAAAACCACTAAAACATTATCCAAAGGAAGTTTTTGAACTAATTGTTTCCCCGACATAACAAAAATTTCATCTTCAGATGCATTATTAACAGATAGTGAGAACTCTTTATCCGATTCCGATTAATATTTTAGGTTTTTATTGGTTAGTTCAAGAAGCTATTTATTTTTAAAACAGTTTTATTTATTTATGCTGGGTAATAGAGTTAATAATAATACTTTAATAAAATATGTATATTTCCATGTAGACAAGAAAATTTTAAAAAGTGCAAAAAAGAAATGTATATTTTTTTTCGAAAAAATATAATTTAATTTTTTATAACAAGTCTCCCTAAAGTAAAAAAAATCACCTGAACCCCCAATTTTTATTAGTTGAATTAATGCCAACTTTCTGGCCAATCTGCCCCACTGTGCGTCGTGTCCCTATCATCAATTTTAGGCGTTCAACCAATTATAACCGCGGTAATAATTGGTGACAACTTTGACGTATATACATTGTTTAAACGTCAACATAACCGATTGGTAAACCGTTTTAGAATTGGTTCTTTGTCTAAAATTGATGTATGTCGTCATTTTAAAATGTAAAGGAAACTTAAGAAAATGTCAGAACAGGGAAAAAATCATAGAAATGCTTGTTATGACAAAAATATATATATTTTTTTAATATACAAGTTTGCATATTTAAAGGCTAATTTTAATTTAAAACTTTTTTTATATAAACATTTTCGATATTGTAAAAAATAATAGTACTTTCCTCTTAAGAAAAATTCACATTTTTTGAGATACCTCGTATACAAGTACCGCTCATACAGGGGCGGTCATAGGGCGGTGGGCCATGGGGACCATGCCCCCCTTTAATGCCACATCATTTGTATTTCATACATATGTAATGGCAAATATGGGCATTTTGGGCATTTAATAATGATATGGCCCCCCTCAGGGCTGGTCCGAGGAGTGAGGGTGATCATGGAATTGAAAAGTGAGAAGTAAGGACTTTCTTTTTTTTGCGTTTCAAATACGTGGGATTTTTTTGTAATTTTATAAATTAAAGAATGCATGAACAACAATAAAAATAGGTGAGAGGACCTTTTTTTTGTTTTTTTGCTCTTCAAAAAATTCGAAAATTTTGTTTCTTACTAGGGCCACCAAGATTTTTGTTTTTTGGCACCTTACACATTTTTTCCCGGCCTATGCCCCCCTTAGAAAGTCGATATGACCGCCCCTGCGCTCATATGTGTTTTTTTATGAAAAACGTTTGTTGTATCCTCCATAATTAATTCTGTTTTTGGTAAAAATTGTAAAAAGAAGTTAGAATGATATTCAATTAAACGTTGCCTTAAACGTTCATCAGGATAGGACTTACATGTTAAATATGCAAAATTGAAAAGTGTATATCTCGAAATATAGTACCGCAAGGCCTATTAAAAAAATCCTATGTATAGAGGAACCTTATAAGTACGTGCATACAAAAAAAACATAAGAAAAGGGTTTTTAGGGAACGTCCTTAAAAGTCGTAGGTAATTCGCATGGCATTAACAATTATACAGAGTGTCCACAGCTACGGTTTACACGAGGACAAATGTATTAACTATTTCATTTTTGAGAAAAGATATTTTTAATAATAAATGTTGCTTGTAAAAAAATACGGTTCACGAAGATACAAGAGATAATGTATACAGGGTTTGCACAACCTTGAAAAAACATGATTTTTTCCAAAAGTAAACTACCTTTATTTTCCATTTTTCAGCAAATTGTTATTGGGAAAATTTAGAATGGTATTTTGAATGACTTTATTAATGTTACATGGGTATCAAAAGTTTTGTGAAACTAATTTTGGAGTAACCAAAAATAGTTATTTTAAACTTTTATAATAAAATGTCTTAAAACATTAATATATTTACACATGCTTCCTCCAAATTCCTACACAACACAAATTGTGAAGTTTAATAAGATCTTGTATTACTGTTTTTGTATTTCATACTTTTTTCTAAATAAATTTTTCCAATGACATTTTGTTTAAAATGATTTTTTTATAAAGAATGAATTTTTTCCAAAATGAACTTTTTGGTTCATTTGTCCTCTTGTAAACCTTAGTCGTTGGAGCCATTACATAACCACCAATTTCTTCTAAACAAAAGCCTTTAATATGAGTTGGGGTTGGGTTCCTTGTAAAAAAGAACTTCTTTAGTAGACTGTATCGTATTTCACAAATATAGTTAATAGTTAGCTGTGACACCGCATTTTGTTGTCAAGGCCAACTAGACGCCAAATTAAGCCGACCTTAAAAGAATTGTTAGAATAGATAAATATTAAATTCCTAATATTTCAAAAACTATAAATTTTTGACATAGCCATCCTTATACAAACTTATCCATATTATTAATGCTTATTAGGATAAGGTAAAAAAGATAGGGTTTTCCATGTATTATTATTAATTGTGAAAATATCAATACATTCTGCTAACGTAGTTCTTTCCCTACGAGAAACCCAACCCCAACTCATATTTAAGGGTTTTGTGTAGAAGAAATGGATGGTTATGTAATGGCTTGCAAACGTCATTTTTGACATAAAATAAGTCAAAAACGGTTGGAGGTATGGAACATTATACATAAATAAGGTTAAGAATTTTACACAGAATCTAAAAAATAAATAACCCATAGGATGTTCCATTTAAAATAGGGAAGTTGACATTAACTTCCGGCATAACCGGAAGTGGTAGAGCTGTCAAAATATTTTAGTTGTATGTTCCCTACTAACTTTATAATGTTAACAAATTTTTAAAATTTTTCTAAGCGTACTTTTCAAGAAATTGATCGCAGCAGTTTCCAGTGGGACATCCTGTATATACCAAAACAATAAATGTAATGCGAATTACGATTACAAAAACGGCTTAAAAGCGTTTACACATGCGTTTTATTTAAATTAATATTTAATGCGCATTAAAACGCTTGTGTAAACTGATTCGAAAACTTTAGGATTAACACAACAGAATTATATTTTTATTTGTTGTGTACGATAAAAAAGAATAAAATTAATTGAAGTGTAAATTTATAACACCCGTACATAAAAATATCAACAATTTTTTTTAATTTATGAAAATTGTTCATTAAGTTTAAACTTTGTACTAAGATTATTTTCTAGTCAGCGAGTTTAAATTTTATTTAACCGTCTAGTAAGCCCGATCCTGCCAATCTAATTACGCAAAGCAAAATGCGTAGCTAGAAGCGGCCTTTTTCGAATAAAAATTATATCCCGGGATAAGTCAACCTTTATTTAAATTTCATAATAAAAAATGACAGAAAGGTCCAGGATATGGATTTCGAATGGCGTTATCTTCCAGTCTTCGTCTCTTTAATAGAAACTAATTTCCTTTTATTGGGGTTGCAGATTAAAAATTGTCTGCGAGGGGTAACCAAAAGGGAAAAAGTATTGTTTTGTAATTTGTATGAAAAGATGATAATTATTTTTTTCAATAACAATAACCTAGTTATGGATATATTTTTACAAAGGGTATATGCAAGTTTTTTATTTTAAAAATAATAAATTTTCACTTACAATAAAAATCGAATTACCTATTATGAGAGTTAGAAAAAGAATTGCTACCCCCAGAAGTAATGTATTTACTCTTACCAAAGGTGTGTTACGTCGAATTTGTGTAATTGCCGAGTTCATGTATTCGGTAATATTTTGCTTAATTTATGAAATAAGCAGTATCCACACATACATACACCCCAATACCTTGGGGTGGTCTTGGGAAGTTCTGGTTGGTCAAATCTTTTGTTTTAATTCGCTTTCTAAAAAAAAACTAATATGAACCAACCATGCCTCTCCCCCACAAAAATGTAACAGAAAAGCCCATTTTTTGAATTAAGCAAAAATTTTTTGCAGAATACATGAAATCAAATTTTGTAGCAATACAATGTTTTTTAATAAATTCCAATTATGCTTAGAAATAAACGGCCACAACGCCAATGGGTCAAAAGGCTTTGCTGAGAAAAAATAAATTTTGGCATTTTTGTGTGAGCTACATGTCGCAGAGTTAGGTCGAATACTGAAATTCTGTATTCAAATTCGAATTTTGAATACTGTATTCCAAAAAGTATTTGAAAACTATGGATTTTAATACCAATGAAAAACGTATTTGAATAACGCTATATTTAAATACTAGTATTTAGTATTCATGAATACTTTTTAACCTCCATGAGAGGTCTTCACCCCAAAGAAATTGTCTTTGACTTAAACTTTAAAGAAACGTTGATACCACAAATAAAACTCAGTATTCAAAATTTTTGTACTACCAAAAAAAGTCATCGTCCGTTTTTTCTCTAACTTTAATAATATTTTAATTAATACAAAGTAAGTATTTCAACCTGTTTAATTATTACAAAGAAGAGAAGTATTCCAATGTCCTAATTTTTGTATTCGAATACTGCAAACCTGCATTCGATTACCAAATACCTGTATTCAAATACTCAAACATGTATTCGGATGCCAGATTATTAAAACCAGGGTTCGAATACAGAATCTGAATAAAGAAATATGCATACAAAACAACTATTCCAATACTGTGACTTAAAGACGGTATTCACAAGCCTGAATACCGAATACTGACCAAAAAGTATTCACTCGAATACCGAATACCAAACACACACAGGTATTTAAATACCTACTATTCAAATACCCGTATTCTGATTAGGATTTAAAATACCGAGTATATAAATACTACCCTACTCTGAAACGGCGCTTGCACTGAAGGTGTAATAACATGTGTTAGTAGTAGGTGTTTTTAATTTTTATCCAAGGATATATGATGGGTCTACGGGCGACTTTTCAAAACACCAGTCACAGATTTAGAAATTATTCAATGGTCTATAGACGATAAGAACGTAAATATTTTTAGCAGTCTAACTTGTTCCGAATATTTATTTTTCTTTAAATTCATACCAAGCCTCTTAAATAAATATGTGTAATAGGTTTGTTCCAGCAGGCTGTCAAATTTGTCGTTCAAGCAGTGCCATGTTTGTAACATTATACAATTGTTTGTTGTTTTAGCAGTAGTTTTAAGATGTTAGAAACATTATTGACAAATTTTTAACATAACCTTTCACGTATTGACGTATAAGCAGTATGCACGCCTTGATTATTTTTCGTTCCAGCAGAAAACTGGTGCCAACATTTCTGACTAATGTTTGTAACAATTTCTGCGTTTTACGATTGTTGCTAACATGTTTTCAACATTCTGCTGGAAGAAACCTAATATAACACGATACTCTTTCAGTGCAAAGTCATAGTTGTAAAAACCTCGATCAGCGAGAAACACATTGAGTCAAGGATGGCATTATGTGTATACTAAATGATATTGGAGTTTCGTACATTTTCAAATCAAAATTTTATCGTCAAAATCCAAATTTCTTATTTTTTCATTTTCTAAAGATTTGAGGCATTCTAAATTCTTGCATAAAAATAAATTGTGGAGTGAAGAAAATTTAACCGGCCATAGTTTTTTAAAAATTAAAAAAATTGTTGTTATTTTATCAAATCCACCAAAAAAGTGAATTTGCTTTTGAAACTAAGATTTTCTACGGAGGGGGGAGGGAGGCCAGCAAACTCAAAATTACCTTTGTTTTGCAGGTTCCAAAGGAGAAATTTCTTAACTAAATTGTTCTCCTTTGGGCCAATAGTAACTGGTATATATAATATATAGCTTTATTTAAATAGAACACCCTGTATATTTTCTCATCATTTTAATGATTTATCAAAAAATCTTAAAAAAGTCCACAAGAGATACATCCAATTTTTAATAATTTTGGAAATATGGCCATTCAAATTTGGAAATTATATTTTTTATACTATTTCCCAGAGTTGGGTAGTATTCGAATATCCTGTATTCGAAATCGTATTCAGAATCCATTGGGATGGTATTCAAATAGTTTTCAAATACATCTGTATATTTGGTATGGCCCTGTTTTATTATCATAATAAATTCAGACAAACTAAAGCAAAAGTAAAATTGACTGGAGGATAATTCAAATATTATTAGAAAAAAACCCCTTGTATCTTGAAAAAATGTATTTCCAAACCATTTTTATAGTATTAGCTTAGGAATGCGCTATAAAAGTTTCTTACTGTAATTAGAAAATACCGTGAATATAAATAATACTGAACGCCATTGAGAATTATAATGTTTTTACATGTTTTATATTTCAAAAAATTTAGTGCATAAAATACATAAACATAAAATAAGAAAGGCAAATTTAGTTCTTTCAAATATGTTTGTACTGTACATACATTTTCTAAACTTGAATGTTTTCTTATTACACTGCTTTAAACAATTTCGACCGTACGCACTCCAATGGTGCAACAAACCCTTAAAATCTAGCAGCCTGTTGAAATAAAATCCACATTTTAAAGCATATTCATATCGATCGTACTTTTTAACACCGGCATTTCCCTTTACCCCTTTTACCCCTCTCATTTCGTAAAATGTGCGTGCTATTCACCTACGCATAAACTCACCCTCTTTTATTCTTTGCTTTCCAGCATCCCCTTTTTACTAGTTCCACTATTATTTTTAGGGGTTTATCTCTTAATTGGAATTCGAGAACTTGTTTGAACGACTGTCTCTCATCTCCGCGAGACAAATTATTGGATTTTATACAATACACTACCTGCCGAGTTGTTTTTTAATATTGTCAATGGAATTTTTAGGAAGGGTTTAAAAATATTGCATTGAAAGATGAAAACATTATTTTTTTAATCTTTATGACAGCCAACTTAAGCCTATGTACGAGGTGTTTCATTTTCGATGGTTTTACAGGGTATCTCGAAAATCGTGAGGAATATCAAAATTTTAATACAGGGTGTCCGTAAATTAGGAGCACATATTTTAAGAGGCGATTCTGCGTCCAAAATAAACCCTAGTTTCCTATATAGATGTATGTCCAGAAGTGCTTCCTTACCGAGATACGGGGTGTTAAACTTCTAAGAATAAAAACTGTTTTTACCGTATTTTCAACATCACTGGAGATATCTTTATGAAAATTGTTACATGTCTTTGGAGCATCGAAAGGCAATTCCTGATATTAAAAGGGTTTTTTAATTTGCACCAGTGGCGTCTGTACGGGTACGGTACCATTAATTATTTTTGAAAAAAATGGTACGCCACTGCTTTTTGTGCAAATAAAAATTACGCGTAATATTCCCATTTTATTTAAAGCAAATTCGATCCTTTGACTTTTTTCTTACGAGGCACTGTTTTGACGTAAAAAATAAAAACCATTTCAATGCCGGAAATAGTCATCATTTCAGAAAATGAAAAATCTTGGGAGGCTTGTGTCACTGGTAAAGTCAAAATTTATTTTCGGTCAAATAACTTATTAGTTTTGACACTGTTGTAATAAGCTGTGAAAATCTTGTTGATAATAATGAACCATAATTATTCAAATATCGAGTTGCTGTGATATTCATTTTTATTACGGTGTGGACCAAGGATGTTCGCGGGAATTCATAGGAGACTCGGAGAATACGGGGCGTTTAAGATAGGTCGACGTGATGCAGGGCGACCAAGAAGAACATTTACTGTGGCAGCAGAAATACGCATTTTAAATATTATTGAAACTAATCCGGGGAACAGTGTAAGGAAAGTCGGTGCAGAAGAAACTATTCCAAAAAGTTCTCTTCATGAAGTCTTGTGTGAGCAGCAGCTTCATCCATATCATTATCGAAAAGTTCAAGCGTTATTACCAGCAGACTACGAACGTCGTATGAACATGTGTGTCCATATTCGAAATCAACATAACACCGATGGAAACTTTTTATTTAACTTTTTGTTTACGGATGAAGCTGGATTTGCTCATAAAGGTCCTATTAATTTACACAACCTCCACTACTGGAATGATGAAAACCGCCAAGCACTATCCGAACGCGAATTTCAAGATAGATTTTCTGTGAACGTAGTAGGAGATCATTTGATTGGACCCCATTTTTTCCCCAATCGACTTTCTGGCAAAATTTATTTAGATTTTTAAAGAAATCATTTACACCTTCTCCTAGAAGATATTTCGCTTCAGATACGCAATTCAATGTGGTTGCTGCAAGATGCCGCACCCCTCATTTTGCAATTCAAGTTAGAGAATATCTTGATGAACTTTTTCCTAACCAATGGATAGGTCGTAGGGGATTTGTGAAATGGGCTCCCATTTCACCGGACTTGAATCCGATGGATTTCTTTTTTGGGGATTTCTTAAAGACCTTGTATACAAGACTCCAGTGAATAACGTTGAACAACTTAGGCAGAGAATAACTGACAGCTGTGAAACTATCAGACGGAAACAGGGGATATTCTTTAGAGTTCATCAGTCCTTTCTAAAAAGACTTAATTTATGCATGGAAATGGAAGGTCAACATTTTGAGCATCTGCTATAGTTTGTTACTATGATTTTTTAATTATTGTTATTATTTTCTGGAATGATGACTATTTCCGGCATTGAAATGGTTTTTATTTTTTTACGTCAAAACGGTGCCTCGTAAGAAAAAAGTCAAATAATTGAATTTGCTTTAAATAAAATGGGAATATTACGCGTAATTTTTATTTGCACAAAAAGCAGTGGCGTACTATTTTTTCCAAAAATAATTAATGGCATACCCCGTACAGACGCCACTGGTGCAAATTAAAAAATCCTTTTAATATCAGGAATTGCCTTTTGATGCTCTAAAGACATGTAACAATTTTCATAAAAATATCTCGAGTGATGTTGAAAATACAGTTTAAAACAGTTTTTATTCTTAGAAGTTTAACACCCCGTATCTCGGTAAGGAAGCACTTCTGGATATACATCTATATAGGAAACTAGGGTTTATTTTGAACGCAGAATCTCCTCTTAAAATATGTGCTCCTAATTTCCGGACACCCTGTATAGGACTCTCGATCTCTGTTTTTAAGGAAACCACTATGAAAACAGTTTATGGCTATTGCTATCCATCTCGAAGCATCACAACATCTCATTACAGCTAAGTTGGTTAATAAAAGTAAGTTAAAAAAATAAAGGTTGATTTTTAATAAAATATCTGGTTAAGGAAGTTAAACCAAAAAAACATAGGTATTGAGGGTTACATTATTACCACCCATTTACCATTATTTAAGGGTTTCTATTAAAGACTTAATATTAGTTAAGCTTTAATTTTAGTACTATAAATTTAAAAAAAAATAGTTATTGTATAAAATTGTATACTAAAAAAATAAGTATTTTGTTAATTCCACAAACCTAATTAATCATCGCGGTGTAAACTTGGCTGTTAAAAAGGTCTTGATTAGGACTGGAATCCCCTAAATTGCCGAAACCGGAAAGAAACTTTAAAAAGTCAAGAGGTTCGGTAAAACGAAGTATATTTTTGTTATTGTTGTTAATTTAACGTCTTTGCATTTATTTAACAATACTTTACAAAATTGGCATACATTACAACACAAAAATTAAAATACTAACTTAATTACTTAGGTACGAGGATTTTTTTATATTACTAGCGCGAGAGTTGGCTTGAATGTGGAATACGCTTACGAGTAAAGTCTTAAATACGATATTTTAGAATCCATTGTTTATTTTAATTATTCAGTTTTCCCTTCACACAAAAAGTATTCGAGTTTTATCAGGACCCTTTTTAAAAACCATTTTTGAATAGCCCTTGGCGCCCTTTAAACTATTATAAATCCGGGAATTATTTTTACTAGTCTGGGCCCAAAAAAGAAAAACGAGTTTTTTTAGAAAACTATATGTTGTTTAAGGTGACAAAAAGAAAATATTGAGAAGGTTTGAGCCCTTAATATTAATATACATATATAGGTCTAAATCCGTTTATTTAAATTTTTGAGGTAAAAAATTATCTGCACATTATGCCATAAGGAAATTAAATTGTCTACAAAAAACGCCTCTTTAAAAATTTTCGCAGACGAGCCGTTTTCGAATAATCAAGCTTTAAACATTTATATATTTTTTAAATTTACCTTTTTTATTTTGGAATTTTTTAACTAATGAAAAAATAAATATATTGAAAAGATCAACATAAACTCTTAATGATACTTTAATGCTCTACAAAAAGGTCTCTTAATACCCAAGTCATCTTAGTTAAGTTAAAGGGTCAATCCCGGAATCTCACAGAATAAGCTGAATACCTGTACATATAGGAGAGCTATAGTGAACTCTTCGAGTAACGTTAGACCTGTAAGGCTAGAAATTTGTATAGTGATGAGTCATTGCATGCTTAGTACGAAAATCATCATCTGGCATCATCATCCTGTATATTTTTGAAAGTTTAAAAAATTATAAAAACCAAAAACATGGAGCTGTAAGCTTAAAATTTTTCTAGGATTTAGTTCATTCATGGTAAGATTTAAAAAAAATTGGACAGGCGTTTTCGATGAGCACAAGTACCTGTCAGGCGAACTTAAAGGTGTGGCTGATTTGGGTGGCCATATTTTCAAAACTAAAAAGTTAAATGTACCTTATGTGGTGTTTTCTTAGAGCTCTTTTAAAGATCTTTTAAACGGTGTTACTGGTGATAATACGCAGGGTAAAAACATTTTTTTTAACAGGCACCCTGTATATTATATTACCATTAAAAAAACGTAAAAGAGCTTTAAAAAATACCACATTAGGTACAACCAACTTTATTAGTTTTGAAAATATGTCCATCCAAATCAGCCACACCTTCAGTTCACCTGGTAGGTACATGTACTCATCGAAAACGCCTGTCAATTTTTTCAAACCTTACTATGAATGAACTAAATCCTAGAAAAATGTTAAGCTTACAGCTCCAAGTTTCTTTGTTTTAATTATTTCTTTAAACTTTCAAAAATATACAGGGTGATGATTTTCGTACTTAGCATGCTATGACTCATCACTATACAAATTTCAAGCCTTACAGGTCTAACGTTACTCAAAGGATTTACTAGCTTTGGGACTAATAGCTTTATTTTGGTACAAACAATACTTTTCCAAAAATCCCATATGATATCATGTAAGGAACTCGAAATATGACAGGTCAAATGACATTCTTTACCTCTAATCGCATTTATATTTGTTATAAAAGTTAAAGAACACAAAATTCTTTCTAATCAATGGATACACTGATAGAGGGCGCAGACTGTAAAGCACTTCACTGTAAATAGCTTAGCACGCAATTAATCGTGATTTTTAGTCTAATATGTCTTCTTTTCACTTAAGTATTTACTAAATATAGCTAAATTTACTATGTTGTTTACCTAGTTACCAGAAAAATTAATTAAATATGTAAATTATTCTAAATATACTAAATGTTACCATAAATGCTATAAATATCATGCATCTATTTTATTGTAAAGAAGAAAAATATTTCTTTTAATGTGAATTTTATTAATTTTAATATTACGACTACAACTAATCATTATCTTCTTCGTCTTCATCTTCTTCTTCTTTTGATGGGCCAACAACTTCAAAATCATTTTCTCCATCATCACAGCCGTCAGTATCATTGACACCGAAAGATACAGCCTCGAAATTTTTCGAGTCATATTTATTTTCTTTATTCACATCTTATGGATCCAATTATGTATATTAGATTGACATGTTGATGACATATTAGACTAAAGTGGTATTTTTCGAGACATGATCAGCGAACAAAGTAAGGGAAATGAAACTGATATAATTTTCTTGAAACTTATGGGACTTACTTCATTCTGAATGTGTATTAATATTTTAAATGGCATTTGTCAAGTGATCAAATGATTATAATTACTTGCAAGTGAACGAATTGAGGGAAGTGAAACTGACCATGTCTCGAAAGAATACCACTTAAGAATCACTATTGACTGCGTGCTAAGGTATGTTCAGGAAGCGCTTTCTATCTCTGAATCCGTTTATCGGACAAAAAATGTCCCAAATTGAATTTGTAGAAAATTTTGTGCTATACAACTTTTAAAATAAGTATAAATGCGATTAAAGGTAAAGGAAACGAGATAATCGCAAAAAAAATAGTTTTTGACATTTGACCTGTTTGACGAGTTCCTTACACGATATCATATGGGATTTTTAGAAGAGTATTTTTGTACCAAAATAAGGCTATGTACATGTATTCAGCTTATTCCGTAAAATTCCGAGGTGAAAGTCTAAGTTGGCTGGGCTATAACGTTTTCACAAAAAATCTTTTTTATAATTTATTCACACTGTCAGTTAAAAAAAAATATTGATTTCTTTGTTGTTGAACCAATTTTCTTGTTTTTTACTCGGTAAAACAAATTTATAAATTGCATCATAGGTAATAATAATTTAATTAATCTTATCGCCTAAAATATCATAATTTCATAATATATCCAAACCTATTTTCGTTTAATAGCTATTTGTTATACGAAAACGTAGATTTACTGTCTTAAAATAATTTTAAAATTTTATGGTTTCACTTTTGAAAATTATTTATTTACACTATTTGCTACATAAGTATAAGATTATAATAAATAATATGCACAAATTCGCATCTTTCAATAAAATTACTCCTTTGCCTCTTTATTTGTTTCGCTTTTCAGCGACTTCTTAAGCGCTCTGACAAGGGAAAATTCTTCCTCTCGTTTAAAACCGCAATGTGTATGACAAACGCCGACCACAGCGTACGAATTCGTACATAATAATTATATAATAATATACTAATGTATAAAATGGTGTAAATAATAATTTTTAAAAATTTTAAGACAGTAAATCATGTTTTCGTACAACAAATAGCTGTTAACCCAGAATAGGTTTGGATATATTATGGAATTTGATTTTTGGGCGATAAGATCCATAAAATTATTATTTTCGATCATGTCATTTATAAATTTGTTCCACGAAGTGAAAAAAAATTGGTTCCAAAACAAAGAAAACAATAATTTAATTTTTTCTTTAACTAACAAATTATGAATAACTTTTGAAAGAATGATTTTTTGTAAAAACCTTAAGAGACCTTTTTTGTAGTACATTAAATTCCCTTTGTTGTTCCTTTTTTTTGTTTTTTTAATCCCCGTAGTTACGACGGTGTATAATGGCAATTTTTTTACTCTACATGATAGCATTTATATATCACTTTTTTCTCTTCAATTTTATAAATAAAGCCATGGACAGTTTTAAAATTTAAAATTTTAAAAATGTATGCCTGTTTTGGTACATTCTATATTATTTAAAGATGCATATATATTTAAGTAACTAGCCCTAGAATGTATTCTAAAAAATGGATTGCCTTTATACAGGATGTTTTAATAATTTTGAGTTTATTCTTATAATTTAAATATAGCATTAAATATATATAAGCAAGCATGTCGAAACACCTTTGTTCAAATACTATATTTATTAAAAATCAGCTTTTATCCGGTAAACAGATGGATTCAGGTCACTTGACTGATTTATTTGGATCTTAGACTACAACGCATTATAGTAGTAAAAAAATAAGCTGGGCGATGTTTCAAATATATTTTAGCCTTACTACGTTTCACTCTATAGTTTTCTAAAAAAAAAAGAAAAAGGGAAAATTGGGCTACAAAGAAACCCGGTTGGTGTTCAGTCCCCAACAGAAAGCAATAATAGCAGAATACTTGATAAAGTGTACAAATAATAAGTTTAAATTACTACCCAGAGAAGTAAAGAAGTTGGCATATGAATGTGCTATTTTTTATGATATTTGAAAGATATCAGACTTTTAAAAGTTAATGTGATGGCGGGTTATGACTAGTTTGTAAGTTTTATGACAAAATACCCTAGGATATTAATTCAAAGCCCTAAAACCACACGTTTAAGAGGGCTACTTCCTTTAATAGGACCAATGCAGCGTACAGAGTTTACTTTTATACTTTTTCATCTAATTACAACGATAACGAAGAGGGAGAGAGAAAACATCTTTTATAAAAGTTTCATAGATTTTTATTTTTTATCTTTTGAGCATAACAGAAGAAACAAATGAATTAAAAACTCAAGAAAAAGGAAGAGGTAAACTTTTTTTTTAATGAAACGCCCTGTGTATTATGCTATTTTATAATTAAATAAACTTAAATCTAAAAATATTAGACCGTAGATATAATATAAATTTGTATATCAGATTTAAATGGTTATATTTCCGAAAATATTTAAGACAGACATATTAAATGTGGTATTTTCGTAAAGCTCTTTACCAGACGTTTTTAATAGTGATAAAATATACAGGGTGTTTTATTTAAAAAGTTTCTTTTTCATTTTTCTTGAGTTTTTGATGTCGATTTGTTTTTTGATATGCTCAATATATTATAATAGATTAATATTCAAAAACTTTTATACAAAAGTTTTTCTATCCTTTTTCGTTATCGTTGTAAGTGAGTGACAAAATATAAATGAAAATCCTATACATTTTTTTAAATATAGGATAGGCTGACGAAATGGGTATAACCACCGTTTAAAATGTGAAACATTTTCGCAGAAAAAGGTATTAAGCAGGTGGCTGTTAATACTTGCCTCGTAGCTGTTAATTTTAGCCTCACAGGGAGCCATATTCAGAAGGAATAGGGACAATTCCCCCTCCCCCCACGAAGCCCAAAAAGACATCTTTAAAATGGATTGCTTTGTTTACTTACCTGGAGTCTTTTTCTTTGGGTTGTTCCCTTTATGCCCCTGTCCCCCTATACACGCACGGGGTAAAAATAAATAACTTTTTTTCAGAAAAATTGCTTTTCCTTTTTATGTTTGATGTATGTTAAAAGCATACCTAAAGAACTTAAGTATCATATATTACTAAATCATAATTTTAAGCATCTTTATAAAGCTATATTTAAAACCCCATTTTTGTTAATTCTGGCTCCGGCTCCCCTACTTAGGTTTAAACCTTAGATCGTCAAAAACCTACTACTAGTTACTTACATATTTTTGTATGTAAATAAGTTACTGGAAAACCTAAAACTTCTTGGTCCTTAAAATTTTTGGGTAAACAACTATATCATATTTTTTTATTTGGGAGGGGATAATTGTAATTAAGTCGCAACTGGAAAATTATTTAACTAATTAGAATTTCATAATGAAGGGGTGATTACACTTGGAGTGTCAAAAGCCCCTGGATGTAACTGGTATTTTCGTTATGTTATTCTTGCTTTGTTTCTGCGTTCAAAAGAATTAACTAGAAAATCAATAAATTCTACTTTAAAGTAGACTTATTTATAATATTTTGGTTATATGTTATTATTATGGACCCCAATTCGCTAAAAACTAGTACAAAATTTATTATCTTTAAACTTAAAATACTTTTATGGTGAAAGCACACTAGGCGCTCAGGTATCGGTACGCTCACGGACGGATCAAATATTTAACATGTTATTTAAGTGTTATTTAAAGTAATTTATTTAAAAAGCATGTAAAATATTTAATCGAACCGTGAGCGTACCGAGATTTAAGCGCCTAGTGTGCTTTGATCTTAAGGGACAGCAACAGTGACAAACCGAAATATTACAGTAATAAATTAGTTTTTAATACAAAATTTTAAAAAGATTATTCGAAATATCAGAAACTAAACACAAAACTAATGTAATAACTAAAAAATTCCAGTTGATTTAAAATTAAAAAAACTTTAAAGTGCAGTCTGTCCCTCTTAATTAATGATAACAAGCTTTTAAATGTTATTTTAGCAGTTACAGAGGCTGATTCAAAAATCAATCACAAAACCTCAGAAGGGAATGATAAAATCACGGTACAGTTTCGTACATTTTTTTTTCAAAATGTAATTGGTTTTCGAGTTACGACCCCTTAAAGTTTAATTTTTTATTGTTTGTTTTCTAAGTTGTTTACTTACTCAAAATACCGATATTTGGAGCACAGTCAATTGCGTAATTCTGCACAGCTGCTAAAGGGTTCTTCACTTACATTAAAAATTGTTTTTTTGTCATATTTTTTAAGTTTTGTTATTTATTCTGTTTTCTAAAAGACCGATTCAAAGCCTACGAAAGTAAAATGTAAAAATTACTTTACAAGTTTATCTTTTACAGGTATTTTTACCTGTAGCAAAATTACTTATTTTTTATCACCAGTTTCATAATTTAGTAATGTATGAGATACAATTTCTATATACGGAGAAAAGATTATGTTAATAATGTTTCGTTTTCTGCGCTAAAAGGATAAAGCCTTTCCTAGTACATTAATTAAATTAACTTTTAGTTTTAAGTGAGTATTAACTTACGTGTTAACTAGATGCCTTGTAATTTGTACAAGGTGGGCAAAATTTGACGCTTTTATAGGAAACTAATGTATCTGTATGTTTTACAAAAAAGCTGAACCCCTGTTTGCGAAGCTTAAATTAAAAGCTAAATTTACTGGTAAAAATCGCAATTCGCTATCTTGCGTGTTTCCTAATTTCTTGCATTTTCCTTAATCCTTTATAACTTTTTATTTGTAAATATTTTTTAATTCTGCAAAAACAATTATTTTACAGCATCTTTTTATGCAAATTGTAGATATTATTTCGGTTCTTTCCAAGGTGACACTTTTTTAAATTATTTATTAATTTACATAACACCCTGTATATTTTTACTATTAAAGTTGTTAAAAAATAACCTTTTAAGTAATGTATTACACTTTATATGTTTTCTTAGCCGTTTCTGAGATATTATAAGAAGAAGCTATGGTCATTAAGCAGTTATAATTTTATAAGCCCTATTTGTTAATAAATATGACACCGAGTAATTTTAAAAACATCGTAAACAGGGTTTAATTAAATGTTATCAAAAGACCTTTGCATTTTTTCCGTTTCTGGTTAGTAAGAGCATTTTTGAGAAATTAAAAAATTTAGGCAAAAGGACAAATAATTACAGAAAGTTTAATTTATAGAATAAATAATTATAAGATTTTATAATATAAAAGTAAAATAAATACACTAATTTTTTGGCAATAGGGACCAGCCAACAGCCCGCAATCTTCATCTGTCTCACGTAGTCATGGAAACGGCCGGAGATGGAGTTGTATTCCGTAGATGAGTAGTAAATAGTAAAAATTATAGATTTTTTAATCGCGTCCTCCATGGGCCTCGCACAAAAATCCTAATGCCTGCGCAACGCACCATTTTAAAATTAGGCGTGGCGCACAGTGGTGTAAAATAAATTTTAATAAATGAGTTTTTTTGTCTGATTATAGTCGGATAGTCGGTTAGAGAGACCAACTTTAATACCATTGTTATTATGTTTTCTAGATTACGTAATGTTGGCAACTTACAAAAGACTGCTAATAAATAAATGTTATCACAGCACAAAATTAAAATTTGAAGAAAAGTTGAAAATCAGTGGCGTAACTTGGCGTAGGCGATATGGGCAGTTGCCCACTGCTACTTAAAGGAGCCTTACGAGACCGTTTTAAATGCTATGCCACCAGACTTATATTCCTTGTTTATTTTTATAAAAAAAAATAAAAAGCCACAAAATATTGTTTACAATGTTACATAATGTCAACTTACTGCGCTTAGGCCGTAATGCGTGATCCAAGTAAGCGGAACAGCGCCATACAAACGGCATACTCTCGTCCGTCTTAACTTGTCTTAAATTTCTTCTTTTGTTTTGGTTGTCACATAAACACGAATAAACACGACTATTATAAGTAGACATGTCGTGTCACTGCATGATAATTAAAATATGTGGATTTATTGGATTTATACATGGATCTTGGAAACGAAAAAAAGGGCACTCGCTAATGCGACTTTGCCCACGTCTATATTACTCCCTGCTATGCCACTATTGGCGATCATATTTTAGATCTACACGGTGTCTATGTAAGTTAATGATCATTTAAAAAACTTTTATTTATTAATTTTGCAACATCAAATAAAAAAGTCTAATTTTTTTAGTATAACTCGTGAAAAATCATTGTCTGCATTCAAACAAAGAAAAAAACTATGTTAAAAATAAAAATATAATTTGAATACACAAACTTTTTGGTTACAGATATTTTTTAACTTTTTTGCAATAACGGTATAAAAAGGCATTTTTGTACACTACTAAAATAATCTATTTTTTTTTCTTTAGATAATAGTAGATTTGAAAAGTTTATTTAATATAATCCCATGAAATTGAATATTAATATTTTAATCCAATTTTTGTACTGGTATTTTTCTTTTTCCTTCTACTACTTTCTTTGGATATGTTTTTATGTTTTTATAATCAGTCTAAGGTCATAATAGTTACTCTTAAATCAAACATTTTAACTTTTAGATGTCATCATAAGTAAAATTTTAAACTTTCCTATTATGGTAAATAAGTTTAGGTAATTACACCATTTCATGAATAAAAATAATATTCAATAACCAAAAGGCACATTTATCCCAATCTACAGCTGCTAACAAGTTTGTCTAACAGCTTATGTCAAAATGTGAAAAAAATAAAATAAAAACGCCTATATAACAAATGATATAAAAAAATAATATAACCTAAAAAATTCACGTAAATTCGTAAATTGTCCACCTTTTATAATGAAAATGCGTAATACCTATAATTGCAGTTAAATTAATCCTTCACATGATTTCTCACACATATTTTTATTGTTACTAGTATACATTCAGTTAATTTTATTTCACTTTTAACCTTAAATTTGGCTATATTTCCCCTCCTTGTTTTTTAAACCTGTAAGACAGTAGTTAGACATCTCCCGAGCTGGCTAACAACCACTGTGAGCTGCTGTAAGCTGTAAGACTGACGTCAGCAATTTTTCAAGAAACGAAAGTGCTCACAGCTGCTAACAAAGAAAATATGCCTAAAATATGTTATACTTAACAGTGGCAATCAAAATGAAGTTTTTGATAAAATACATATTTTATAGTATCCCCGCTCCATTTAAAAAGTATTTTAACCGAATTATACTATATTATATTTGTAGATATAACATATTTTGATTAATAAACTTTTTAAAAATAAATAAATACAAGCTGTTGTAAATAGTTTAAAATTGTGTTTTATGAAAAATTGCGTTTTCAATTGAAGCTCCTCTACATATTACGTGGTTAGTAACCTACATAATTCGTAACAATTTTATCCACCCTTAGAAAATCAGAAAAACATTTGCCACTTTAACTGGTAATGACAGTGGTGCTGGTTTTGGGCACCAGTTTATAGAGTATATTTGTCGAAATACACTAATATATTTAAAATGCTCAATTTTGAGGGGGTAATCTCGGACATGGGGCCTAGCCATCTCTATCATAAGTACATAATGTGATGCGTGCTGGAGCAAAACTAACCACAGCATTAGTATTCAGTTCGTAAATATACACAGAAAATCCTTTTATTCTATCCCCTTTAGTCTCGAACGTTAAAATTACATTTTTTTTGGTTTTTAAGGTTAGGAAAAAAGTGACCTAATTTTCCTCCACCCTATAATTTCCTCCACCCATATACAAAAACCATAACGTTATCTGACGAAATAAAAATATTAAAAAGTTTAGAATCTTTTTTAAACCGATTTTATGTTCTTATGCCTTAGTGCAAAAAGTACTAATTTAACAGAATAAGTAAAAAATACTTGGCCTTCCTAAGTTATGCTTGTAGACTTATTCCACTGTACAGTGGGGCGGGAAGGCAGTTGTTTTTATCTAAAAGAAAAAAGAGATGAGAATATGCGGAATGGGGATGTTAGCGTTGTAATATTGACGTTTCTATTTGCGATTTAATTATGCATGTTGTCTTTTTTACTGGATTGTCTCCCTTTTTATATACGCATCAACCCGACATACTATATTTTAATATAAAATTTATATTATACGTTTTAAAAATGTAAGGCTGATTTTAAAATAATTTTAAAATATTGATTTTATCTTGGACGCTAGTAATTTTATGTACATAAAATTTAATATATTTTTATACAATAAACCAGTTAGTACAAACACTATTTTATAATTTATGCATTAAAATAATAGTAAAATATATCCTCTTAAAACATAAAACCTAAATTATGTATATTCGACTGATTAGGATTTGTATGAAAATTTTTAATGTAAAAAATTTCGTTTTTATATTTTAAAATATGTTGATTATATACTTTTTGAATAAAAATATTTTATTATTAAAATATATGTTTTTTAATTTGCAAAACTATATGCATTTCTGACATAAGATCATTATTGTTTGATCTATTTATTCATAGAAATAAAATATAAAATGGCAAGTCATACGTTTAGAAATTATACATATTATAGAACCTTTTATTTTCCTATAAACTAAATTACTTTGTTTGTACAGGATGTCCAGATTTGACTGCAATTGCAGGTTGTCTTGGGTATTATTAGGGATAGAGTCTTACGGCTTTCGCGAAGTTTTGCTACTTTGATAAAACGAAGATGACACTAAAAGATTTTTCATGGCCCTTTTCGTTTCTACCCTATATATTTTTCTAAAAATAATTCTATAGGCATTTTCAAGAAAAACATATACCACATGTTGTACCTATCTTAATTCTTTTTGAGCAAATGACGTTAGAAAATTCATGTTAACCGCCATTTTTATTGATTTTTTAAAACAAATGACGATAGAAAGGGGCTAATGCATTTTTTACACATATTTAATGAACCTTATATCCTGTTACGTAAAAATATAATTTCCGGTTTCACCGGAAGTTCCACAAAATTTGACTTTCGGCAGTAAAGAACTTTAATAATTCAAATGAAAACCGCCAACTTAAGCTCAAAATTTAAACTTACCACCTATTTTTCAATCTTTTTGTTAAATATATTCTATTTATAAACCTAATAGTTTTTAAGATATTAAGAGTAAAATGCTAGGCTGCCTTAAAAAAGTAAAGAAAATTTATTTTTTAATGTTTTACTATTAACAACCTAAAATCTACTAAGTTTAGGGATATTTAAAGTTCTTTGTGTCAGAAGTCAATTTCTATGGAACTTTCGGTAAAAGCGGTAATTGTATTTTTACGGTAATAGCATTTGTTTAATAGTTTGTTAAATATTTGTATAAAATAAATATTTGTATAAAATCGCATTAGCTCTTTTCTATAATCATTTGTTTTTTTTAACAAATCAATAAACATGGCGGTCAACATGAAATTTTCAAACGCCATTCTCTCAAAAACTAATTAAGATAAGTATAACATGTAATATATTTATTTTCTCGGAATTGTCTGTAGATTTGATTTTTGAAAAATATATAGGACGTTATATTTAAAATAGCAAAGTTGATAGTGCTTTCGGTTAAACCGGATCTGTTACATAAAATCTGAAAAATTAGAAACATGCACTTCATCGAACTATATATCCGACCAAAATTTCAAAATCGTATTAAACTTTGCAAGAAAATAACAGGCTTGTTAGTAATAACGTAGTCACCCGGTATATCTGTAGGTATATATTTTAAAGTTTTAATCGAGATATGAACCAAACATATGATTTCTCCTATGGAACACTCTGTATATTTCTTATTTATTAAATTTTTGATGATAGAGCTTTTTAATAAAATAAAATACTTAATAGATATTTTAAATTTTTAGACACGAAATTAATGTTTTTATTTATTTTATAGACCTCATAACCAAAGAATGAAGGTAGCCCTCCGTTAATAATTTATTTAAATTTGACAGCAACATCAAAGTTTTAACTATTTTATTCCTCCCAGCTCCTCTATTCACCACACGGTTTCTCAATGTTTACTTATTAATTAATTAAAAACTATTATGGAACAGTGTCACTGGGTTTATACTCAAAATAGTGTCTGCAATTAGTATGTGTTCGTTATTGTTAAACAAATATTTAATTTATACCAAAATAATGAAAAACCATATATGAAACTATACGTTCAAAATTTCAACTTCAATAATAATTTTGTTTTTCTAAAAATAGTGGATACATACTAATTCTGGACATTGTTAGCAGTATAAACACAGTGGTGCTCATTGGAATTATTCAGTTTTTAATTAATTATTAAGTCAACAAAATGGAGAAACCGTGGGTAAATAGGGGTGTTAAGACGAAGAAAATGGTTAAACTTTTGATGCTGTTGTAAAATGTAAACAAATTATAAACTAACTTTATTCTTTGGTTATGAACTATATCATGGCCAACTATGTAAAATTCAATTTTAAAATTAAAAACATCAATTTAGTTTCCAAAGATATAAAATAACCATTTAGTATAATATTTAAATATTTTTAAAAGCCTTCATTCGCTATAATTTAATAAATATAAAATATACTCGTTATTCCATATATATCTCTATAAATAACCAAGATACCCTGCAATTGCAACGAAATCCGGACACCCTGTAAAGGGTTGTCATTTATATTTTGACAATGACTTACAATGACACCTAAAATGAATAGAAGAAAAGTTCTTGTATTAAATGATCATAGTTTTTCATCTTTTATTTTTTGAGCATAACAAACTACACAAATGAACATCCAAAAGTTAAGAAAAAGAAAAAAGTAAATAAAACACCCTGTATGTTATGTCACCATTGTTTTCAAGTTTTAAATATAGATGTGTGAGTTAAATCTTAATATTTTGACATAAGGATTCCTTGGTTTATTTTTAGTGGACACCCTGTAGATTTAATTGCACCCATAAAAACAAACAATTTATTTATTTCCCGAAAACAATAATAAAATCATTGCAAAATATTTTATTGCCGTTATTTTCTTCTTCTTTTTCTTTAATGCCATGCCATAATCTAGGAAGAGCGTAGGAGCCCTCTGGCACATTAGTACGTAGCAACTTAGGCTGTGTTTATGTCGGAGCTGTTTTGAGCGAGGTTAGCAGCGCGGTTCCACCGAAGCATGCTCATGTTACTGTAACATAACGGTGATTTTGTCGAGCCGCGCTGCTAACCTCGTTTCTCGTCGCTCCGACATAAACACTCCAGTACAGATATACAGGACCACCGGCTTGACGTGACTTCCGAACTACAAGTTGAGAGGGTGTACCAAGCAGAATATACACATTGGTTAACCAGTGTCTTCTGTGTGGTGACGAGCAAATGAAAAACTCAAATGTATATAAAGCGGAAATGAAACCCGGGTCTCAACGATAAGAGGGTGGTACGCTAGCTACCACACCCCGTAAACCCTAATCTTACCTTAAAATAACATATTAAAATTTAAAGCATTTTCTTTAACCCCTTATTTAATTTTCCATAAATTGAATACAACCATTTCCGCATAATTTTAAAATTTAAGTGGTTATTCCTTTTTTGTATATTATGAAGGTCACCTTAATAGACCACTGGGCGTCAAGCAGTGAGTCCCTGTTTTATATGCTCGATTTATTGCATTTCATAGGTACATTATAATAATTTATTCCACCCAACAAAGTATCTGTTTTGTTAAACCTGTATTTACATTTCAGATTAAGTCTATTTAGTTATGTTTTAATATTCTTTTATTTGCTTTTTTGTATATAAAAGCACTTTCTGGTTAGGCAAAGAAAATACGTAAACTTATTAAGTACCTAAAATTATCTAAAAACGTTATAACAATTCAGTATTTTTTTATATCGTTTGTAATAAATAAAAATGTGAATATTTTTTTAAACTTTTCAATTCTATTTTAAAAATCAAAAAAGCCCTAATCACAGCTGAAAAATAGAGTGTTTTCGGTTTTGATAGTAAATTATACAAATACACAATAGAACTATACAATTTGTTTAATTTTTTTTAGGTTATTTTATTTATGGAATTCAAAAAATATTTTTTAATAAAAATACAATATGTTTTTGTTTTTTAATTTGTTTACTCCAGTGCACTTGTTATAAGAAACAAATAAATACGCATTTTGCTAAAAATAAATAATAAGGGTAGTTTACTCCTAAAGAAAAATTATGTTTCTGTCGGGTTTTTGACAAGCCATTTTTTTAAAACAGAAGTCTTTTTTTAAATTCCTAATTTTTTTATCAATTTGTGCTCTTGTAAACCCTAACCGTATAGTCTAAATATTATCAAAATTATTGTTTTGTTATTAAACATTTTGAATGCAATGGGTTTTTTTTTAATGTTTTTTAAATTTTATTTGGTCACTTACATTTAAACATAGACGCAATTTGGGGGCTAGGGGGCTTAGCTCCCCAAAAAGAAAATTACACAAAATTGGCCCCTCCCAAATTCCCAGTATCCAAGCCGAAAGTTATGTTACTAAAACCTAAAAGCGATAAGACAAAGCGATTTTTATGTCAATAGTGCCTCTTTTACCTAACTGTAGGAAATTTTTGTGGCTGTAATGACAACATAAATTCCTTTATCTTTTCCTAATTTTTTTGCAAAGTCTCGAAGCTTGCCTCATACCTTTCGAGACTACCAAGACTCCAGCCTCCCCTAAAAACCGAAGCAAATTGCGCCTATGCATTTAAAACTAAAAGTACGAAATGGAAGTGATTTATTAAAACACAAAGAATGTATTACTGCCTGTAAAAGTAAAATAAGTATTTTTAAATTTTTATAGCCTAGAATAATTAATATAAAATGGCGGTACTTGATCTTCCTAAAAGTAGTTTCGGATCGCCCGCCATGTAAAAAAACACCCTGTATAATGCTTGATTACATATATAGTTTTATTAGGAACACAAATATAGAAAAAATACGCACTTGTATTTAAACTAAGAAAGTTAAACGGTTAAACCGGAAGTGGTTTGAAAGTTATAATTTATAAAGGTACTGCTTTACTACTGCTTTTATTATACTGTAATTTTTTTCTGTGACGACGAATTTATTAGACAAGCCATAACTCCTAGAAGATAAGACATATTAAAATGAGAAGTTAGTATGGGTACATTGTGTTGAAAAAGAAGAGTTTTCGCATATATTTTACTTTCCAGTTACTTTCGGTTTAACCGGAAATGGGTCCTATTTTCATTTTAAATAGAAACAACAACATATTTTACCATATTTAAATTTCTAAGACAATTCTAAATTAGACTGTGATATTTTAAAAAGTTTTTAAATCTACTTGATTTTTAGAGCCACTTCCCATTAATGCCCAAGAGACATTAATGACCTGGAACAAAAATTATGATCTAATTAGTGTTATAACATATACAGGGCGATGCATGTTTCTCTAGCAAGTTAAATATATATGTGTTTTTCTTTTTTTAAGTTCTTGCTGGTAATCGCGTGGACGTGGACTCGTTTCTCATTTCTAGGTTTGTACGGCTGAAAATAAATAAACTGGCAAAGTCTTTAAATTACAAGTTTATGGTTTTAAGAATTAATGGGCTATAGCATTTAGGTAACTATGTTTGGAGACAAATTCATCTAAGGACCGCAGGTCATGTCCGGAAAGTACAATCGGAAAGTTTTAGTAGCGCGTATGAAAGATAGCAATAAAACAAGTTATCAAATTGACATTTCATTTCTAACTACTATTTTTTAAATGGCAACTCTTTTCAGGCAAGCACTTTTTTTTAAATCTTGACTAATGTAATAATAACTAAAATAAAAATAAGGACCTAAATAATGGAGTATGACCACCTAGATGCAATATTTAAAAATAGCTCTAAAATTAAGTAGGAGCAAAGACAAACTACAATTGTCTTTGGTAGGAGTAAAAACTTGTTAAAATGCAACATTCGGATTTAGAATTGTCTCAGGAATCCAAAAATTTTAAATATTCTGGGTATTCCATTTAAAAACTCAAAATTTGAGTCATTTCCGGTTAAATCGGAAGTCAAAAAATATGCGTAAACACTCCTCATTTTATACCATTTATCTATGCCAAGTCCCATTTTTACATGTCTTATACCTTAGAAGTTATGTGGCTTGTTGTTTGTTGGCATCCGACATAATAAATCAACAAATTTTATGTAATTATAAAAACCAAACTTAAGATATATATCATATATGAATTTTGACCTGAAAATCATAGCTGTCTGTTAGATTTTCATGATATTAATATTTTCTTTTTAATACCAACTCAAACAAAATGCACATGGGATTGCTCTTTTAAAAAACGTAACTTGTAAAAATATGCGTCAAAATGCCTAATGATTTATACATTTTTTAATGTATATACATATATGCAGGAAAACGTTTTCCATCTTTTTTCTGACAAATACAATATTTATTTCCGTCCAACAACATAAAAAGCTCTCCCTTCTACAAGCCCTGAATTTTACCCGGGCCTATGCCTAATATTATAAACACATAAATTTTAAAAGTAAAGCATACATCAGCCAAACGAGGGCTCGATGTTTTCTGTCCCCTCTTAGAAAGTAAACGAGGATTAGTCAAAATTTTTGTTAAGATTTTGCTTTAAAAAATTATTTAATTAATAATTTAGTTACTTGTCCAGGGTAGTTTCCTTCCCACCAACACAAACGTCAAAAAATTAAATGAGAAAGAGAGTAATACCTTATCTTAAAGGGTTTTAAATTCTCTCTTCAACAGATTTTATTTTTATTTTTTTAAATCGGTTTAGTTGTTTCCGAGAAAATGTACCCTTCATTCCTGGTGTCTCTAGCCCCTGTAACTTTTTTATTTGTTTTAATATCGAAATAAAGTTTAGTATGTAGCACCTTAATTTGCAATAGTTCATAGATTCAGTTGTTTTGTGTTACTTCTCGTTTAGCCGGAAATTTCTTATTTAAAATGGGACAACGGTATACCGGGTGATGCATCGCCGGGCTGGACATAGGAAATCCCATGTAATTTTTAATGGGGTCAAATATTGGCTCCCCTAATTATTTTAGAGAAAAATTCTATTAAAGTTTATTGAAGAGCATGCAAATATACGTACATGGTACAAACTTTAGATTTTTCGGTTAACCCATTTGCTAATATATTTTCAAAATTGTGCGGGCCACTAAAAATCGACTATTCGATTTTAATGTATCTATCCACATATTTTGGTAGCTTTATAGGTTCAAAGTAATACCCAAAAACGGTTTTTAAAATTTTATTTTTTTATTTATGTGTGATTAATATATTTCAAATACTAATTACTAAATTTCGATGAAAATTGATTTGTGTACTAAGGAATAGTAGAGCAACAGAAAAAAAATACAACAACAAATGGAAATTTAGCTTACTTATCGAGTGTGTTGTAAAAGAATTTTGTTTATATAAAAATATTAGTTAATATATTAACTAAATTATAGCACAAGAAAACTTTGGTGCTCTCTTACCAAAAAAGATATAAACGCCTTAATGCGCTAGACACCGGTTTTATTTAGCCTGGAAGACCGCCGGAGGTAAAGGTATGTTCGGGAACTCGGCGTAAAACACAGCGCTGTGAGTAGTGCGTCCGAGGCGCATTAAAGCGTTTATATTTTTTCTGATAAGAGAGCACCAAAATTTTCTTGCGCCGTCATTTAGTTAATAGATTAACGAATAATTCAATATTTAAACAATATTCTTCTACAACACTGAGAAGTTAGATAAATTTCCATTTGTTTATTATAAAACAAATTTATTTTAAGCAATATTTTATTTAACATAAATTATTATTTTATGTTCCTCTACTATTTCTTATTACACAAACAAATTATCATTGAAATCTAGTAATTATTTGCTGATGTATTGTCACTTACAAAAAAAAGTACTCGAAATTTTTATACACTTATAAGTTTTTAAAAATTATTAGTTTTAAAAACCGTTTCGGGCCAAAATATATTGACAAATACATTAATATTTAATAGTCGATATTTAGTGACCCAGCCTTTGTTGACTGTTATAGAGCTACCACCTAGAAAAAACAATAATTAAAAGTATTATTTAAAAAGAAAGCTTATTAAGTAATTAACTGTTTTGGTGTTGACAAGTCCTGGTATATGCCTCCTTCCCCACTCTCACTAAATACCAAACCGGGAAACGCGAATAAAATCGAGAGAGAAAGCTAAAAACGCAAAATAGAGCTTCATGCGAAAATATGTACAATGAGTCCCTAGCAAAAATTTTAGCGTGGGAGGAGGGAGAAGAGGATGAAAGTTGGCGGGGGAACGACGGGGGAAATGTAAACTGCGGGAAGTCCCGGGGCGGAAGTATACTTCGCGGAGAAGGGGGGATTCATCCAGCATCTGGGAGTTGAGTTTTTGCACCATGGGAGTTGAGGCTGTAATTAGTGGGATACATTTTTGAATTTAAATTGAGGAGGAAATTTATTTTTTAAAAAACTTTTTATATAAATAAAAAAAAGAACTTTTAGTGAAAAGGAGTAAAATATTGATATACTGGGTGGATTTAAGATAATAAGGATGGTTTTTAAAATAAAGGTTGAAACTAAAGAATGGTTTTGACGTCATATTTTTCCTTTAAAGAAATTAACACATCCAATGTTGCAAAGCTTTTTGTGTAAGCACCCGTTAAAGCACGGAAGAAAGTGGTTTAAAATGTAGAGACCAGAAAAAATTTATTATGTTCTAATCAAGTATACGCAGTGTGTACACGATTGAACTTGAATGTCTGTCTGAAAGTGGTAGACATGGATTCAGTAGTGATATTTAAAAAATTTCGGACTTCCATTGTCTTTATTTTTGATTATTTACTCAACGTTTCGGACAGTCCTATCTCTGTCCATTTTTAAGTGTAAACAGTAAACAGTAAAATGTTCTTTTAGCTGGTAGCCTTTGATCGGGAAAACGTTCTTCGTAAATGCGTCTAGATTCAGCAAAATTTCAGTGAGCCTCTCCGCAAGTAAAAAGCATATCGTGATACTGGCTTTCCAAAAACATCTCTTTCATATTAAAATACACGCACTAATACAGTAATGCATACTGTAATTTTTATTCCGGTAAACATAACTTGCATTAATGTATGCAAGAAACTATCAGAATTTTTTTTCTCGACGTGTCGGGTATGACGTTGCCAATTGTGTGAGGGATTTGGTTTGTCTGTTTTTCTGTGAAAAATTGTATTTAAGCTGGAAAAATATTTCTTTAGAAACAAATAATTAATAAATATTAAATATGATTTTATGACTAAAAAGAAAAAGGTTTAGTTTTTTTTCTCCAAAGTGGCTAATTTTTGGGCATATGTTATAAGAAACTTTCTTCCTTAGAATAATGCAAGGAATTACCTTCTGTATTTACGAACATTCTTTTCCTAACACCACTAACACCCCGGATAACAAATCAAGCCTATTATGTTTTTCAAACCACCTAAAATTAGTAGCTACATTTATATTTTTTTGCAAATAAAAAAATTAAATAAATATTTTTTATTACTTTTTCTATGTTGTGGCCTTCACTTCCGCAAAAATTGGTCGATCTCTAAAACAAACCCTATGTGCACCAATTTTGTCTAATTATTCGTCAATTACCTACTATTCCACCTAATGGCACCCACATTTCTAGCCTATGCATAAAACAAGACAATTTGAAAATGTATAAAATACAATCCAAGTATGCAATAACATGTTTTTCATACATAAAATTACATGTGTAAACGATAATAGCTGTTAAACACTATCGCCAGGCGCGCAAATAGGATTTTAAAAATATTTTATCCAAAAATATGGCACAAACACCAAATATACACGCCGTACAACTTCAAAACCCCATGCGTGAAAAAAGATGGTCTAAAGCATATATGGGCAACCTTCGGCACGCTTTATGATTTGATCCGGCCCGCAACAATACATTTCAAAAAATCTATGAGTGGGCAGCCCTTTAACGAATTTTTACACTAAAGTTTGGCCCGCAACACGTCAAAGGTTGCCCATACCTACCTGATTCTAGAGCAATAACAAAGCGATTGTGATTTTTTTCGGCAATAATAATGAAAATTTAGGTTTGTACATTAGTGCAATACATTTCGTAATTATAAATTTCATATGATAATATAATTTTAAATATACCTAAACAAGAACAATGTACAATGCACTGCACTGATGTACAAACTTAAATTTTTTTGATTATCGCGGAAAACAAATTAGAAGATTTTTTTTTGTTATTAAACACAATTTTATATTTAGAAGGAATTTTTAATTTTAAATAAGATAAATGACACAATTTGATATTCAATAGTTGCTATTCAGGTTCTGTACCATGAAAAACTTTTTATAAAGGGGTAATTATTTTTCGTAAAATTAATAGGAAAAAAGTTTCCCATATGACGCCAACTTACGTAGACTCACTGTATGTCCCACGCGTTGCAGAAAGATAGTGAGTGGGACTATGGTTGAGTCGATGCTTAGAAGTAAATAGCAACAATTATAGTCTCTTATTGCCCATATTATAATTAGCTATAGCAAAATAACGTTTTTTTAAATAGAGTAGCTTAAATTAGTAACTAATGGAAGAAATGTTTTAGGTATTATAGTTCATAGGTATTTTTTAAATCAAGGAATAACAATTGCATATTCAGAGCGCAAATATTATTAGAAACTGTCGAAACTTTAATGTTTTATTCGGGATAGTGCATAGTTTTGAATTTAGAATTGCTTAGTTATTTTTAGACAGTATTTTAAAGGAAATCGACAAACAAAATGTTTTTAGAAAATTAACAAAAGGAAAAGCGCAGGCAACAAAATCAGTTTCGTTTTAAATTCGCGGTACGCTAAAGTTTAATCATGTTGTTAAGAGGCGCCCCAGAAGAATTTTGTTCCTCCCGCCCCTAAACCCTGGCTACGCCACTGGTTCTTTCTCTACGACATCGATAGTGTTAAATGAGCATACACACGGTCAGTCCGGTCTTTAATCCTACCTGAACTAAAAGGAAGGCCGCGAGTAAGTGCGAACGTGTGTATGCTGAACTGACGGCGCGTTCCAATGTAAATTCATAGTATTGCTCGTACTCGCAGACTTGCCTTCGCACCTACTTTCAGGTAGGATCTAAGGCAAGTCTCATCGTAATCTATTAACCATACAATTAGTATATAGTCTGCCTTCTTGAAGTCATATCTGGAAACATATTAAAATATACATAATAGATTACTTTATCCTTTTTTAAATTAGTCTAATAAATTTGGCGGTCTTTTGCAAGCCCACAATTTGCTTTAACTTCAAGTCACTAAGCTGAAAAATACAACCAATTCTTTTCTCTCAAAATTTTGTTTGTAGTTAAGCATTTGACAAACATTTAAAAAAGTAAATCCAAAATGTAACGAAATAAAAATAATTGAAATTTACAGCCAAAAAACGGCAAGATCCGGGAAAAAAGTACCTCATTATTTTACTTGGCCAAAATGAATAGTAATTTATATAACAAGTTCATAAAGTTCCCAATACTTTTTCCATAAATGGGAGGTTAGATCTGTTTAGTGCCGCAATACCTTAAGTAAAAAAGACACTTTATGCATGAGTTGAACTCTGAATCTTTTCTTCGACTGTATAAAAAGGTTTTAATGTAACATTATATTCATGTTTTATTTATCTATGCTAAATTAATTTTAATTTTTAACACAGCCATTACTTTGAAACAACAAATCATTACCTCCTTTTTTAAGAGACAAAGTATTTTTTTCATACCTGTGCTCTTATCTTTTAAAATTGCGTGTACTTACTTTTTATGCTTTATTTGTTTTCTTTAAATTTAAACAAAATATTATTTGGCTTTTCTCCAGAATAAAATTAAAAGTTTATTTAACATTTTATCAAAATTAAAACTTTTATACATTATGTAGAACTATTTTGCTTTTACACAATATAATAAAAGTTATCATTACTTTAAAAGAAATAAAATAATGAAATATTTAATATTAAGTTACATACAATACAAAGGTTTCAATCTATAAACAAAGGTTCATTAGCACTCGGTTGAAATTATTTTAATCTAATAAAATAAAATCTTAACATGACGCCAGACGAGAACTGGGCCAATGGTTGCGTCTCAGAAATGTAGTAAATAGTTTACCAAAAATGTGGTAAACAGTTTACCTAAAAACTTATTGATACTTATTTTCTAACAAGTTTATCAATAAGTTTTTACGTAAACTGTTTACCACATTTTTGGTAAACTATTTACCACATTTCTGAGACGCAACCATTGGCCCAGTTCTCGTCTGGATTTTATTTTATTTGATTAAAATAATTTCAACCGATTGCTAATGAACCTTTGTTTATAGATTGAAACATTTGTATTCTAAGTAACTTAATATTAAATATTTCATTATTTTATTTCTTTTAAAGTAATAATAACTTTTATTATATTGTGTAAGATCAGAATGGTTCTACATAATGAATAAAAGTTTTAATTTTCATAAAATGTTAAATAAACTTTTAATTTTATTCTGAAGAAAAGCCAAATAATATTTTGTTTATACTTACATTTTTTGAAATTTTACCTAAATACCAATAGTATTAATTTATTTGTTAACAGTAGTAGAAAAAATACGGTTGCAAAGCATTATTGAAATGAGGATATAATATCCAGTGTTTCCCTTTTTAGTATGCCGATATTCCTAGAATAAAAGTAAGAATAAATTAAAAATCTGACTTATTTCACCAGCTAGTTTATGTGACCACAACAATCTCATAAACTAAAGCCGAAAACAAAAAACCGTTGTTTCCTTGAACTAACAAAATGGTTATCAGTATTCCTGACGATTCTATAACAAATAACAATATATGATTCTTTGTATTATAAGTAAGAAAAAAATGCAATAATTAATTTTATAGTTTCTTTGTTTTTGATACTGACTATTAAATGCAAATACTTTGGACAAACACACCTATTTGATTGTCTTTAAAAACGGATGTGACATAAATACTTAGAGCATTGCAAAGACAAATAATAAAAATAAATTATAAAAATATTTTGCATTATTAACAGGATATAGTCACTATCACCCGAAAACATATAGCCATAAAATAGCATATTAAATTACAAGTGTGGAAAATGACTAATTTCACACGAGTGGGAATATTGTAGCACGAGGCGTTAGCCGAGTGCGACAAACCCACGAGTGTAAGAGTCATTTTCACACGAGTACTGTACACTATTTTTCCTATGACCACAAATTATTCACCAAAAAAAAAATTAAGTTTGTCTTTACAGAAAAATAAAAAACAATTGAGAACTTTGCAACACTGGGGTGATTTTTACTATGTAACACTAGTGTGATATGTACTTTTCCTCACTGCTATATTATACTGTTTTGACAATATTTTTACATCGAAAATCACCTACCTAGAAGCATTATATAACTTTTATCATTTTGGAATTTAAAAGGCACTCACTTAATAAAAATTGTATGGTTTGATTAGGTAATAACGGCAATAGTTTAATACGGTTTTCTGCTATTTTAAGGGTTTTTTAAAAATTATTGATACTTACATATTTTAGACACTTCTATATAAAACGTAAGTGGCGCATATCCAAAATATTCCGTTTTTAAAAAAATATCAGTAAACAAACTTACGGGACCGGGGAGTGAAAAGGGGTGCTGGGTGGGATAAAATTGGTAAAACGAGTTAATGAAACTGAACATACATGTAAAATTAAGTAAAAATTACATTTTTTCTCATATTTTTGAGAAAAATAGAAAAATACGAAAATTGTAAATGCATAACCTAAAGTCCTAAAAGTAAGAAAAAAACGACTACTAAACGTCCGTTATACCATGCAATATATGGAAAGCATTTGGCAACGTCGGAAAGGTCTTATTCTATTTATGAATGGATAAAAGAAAGTGGATTCATAAGTGTGTATTAGCCTCAGGTTTAATTAAGGGATTAAAAAAAAAGATTTAACTAGTTGTTTGAGTACACGAAGACAGAGAGAAAGGAATTTGATCTATAGGAGTTTTTCTCTGGCGCTTTAGGTCGAACGGTCAAGCGGTAAGGCTGCCTCTATAAAGTGCGTGCTCAAAGGTAGGAGGGAGATTTTTAATTTGATCTACTTACCTGACAACACTGTGCCACTGAGCGAGCAGTCAGTGAAAGTTGTTTTTTGTGGTTATGTCTATTTTTGTTTATGTTTTTATTTTTTCGGAAATTTCATTATTACTGTTTTTAATATTAGAAGAAAGCTTATACTGTGTAGTAACTTAACGTTAATAAGATAATTTTCGCTAATTTGGGTTCTACTGTTTAAGGTAAGTAAAAAGTTTTTTTACTGTCATTACAATAAATATGTCACTTGCAAAACTAATAGCAGTTTTAAGAATGACATCATAATATATATCACACGAGTGTTGTAAAGTACTTTGCAACACTAGTGCTGTATAGAAATAATGGTTACAAATTAATTATTTGACGTCACTGATACTGTTTATGTCCCACAAAGTCCATAAATTTTTTCGTGCGAAACATCGGTAAATGATGTCATTGTATTGCAATCCAAACCCAAGAACCAATCATTTAATTTTAATTCGTTTTATTTCATTTTATTTTTTCTTATTTAATTTCTGGTAGAAACCTTTGCATCTCTTGGCGCATAGACATAAAAGTGGCTAAAAACGGAGTTAAACCTGCAGCTTAACCTTCATATCATCCCTTATGGGTTGTCTCACAGAAAAAAATCTTAAAATCCGTAATAGTTTTGAAAATAAATTAAGCTTAGGCTGGTGTTAGCAGTTATCTCTAAGGTAATTTAGGTATATATTTGTTGTGACATATTTTTAACCATAAAAAGGTGGTTAGCTATTGGCAAGCAGCCCAATTAGAATAAAAAAATGATAAGTAAAAATGCAAAAACCAAAAATTTTTGATGATTTTTAAGCTATGTATTTTGTCTAATTTATGATAAATCCATTAAATCACTGTGATCAAAAATATTTGGCAAAATCCGATAAACCCAAGAGTTTTCCTAAAAAAATCGTGTACTGAGCTTTTTTAAAGTGATAAAGGAATCACTCTGTAAAACATCTCGTCATTTATCTCAAAATAATCAAAAGTGGAAATATCGGTTTTGGGTTTTTGCTTCTCATTTGCCAATTAATTCTGTTTTGACCATCATAGTTTTTCCTACGTTCTAATATAAATTTAACCTATTTGTTAACAGAGGTTCTGTAATTCTATATTGGCGAAATAAGACATCAACTTATAAAATCAATATTAGTTGTGCCAGTATCTTACGAGTATATTAACATACGGGCACTAATATATCTGAACAACGATATGCATAATACATATTAAAATGCAAGTTTTTGGAAGGCTACAGCTAATATGCAAACACCAAAGTACATTGTACCCGAAAGCGATAAAAATAAATTTAAAAATAGCAAAGCCTGCTTAGAGTGCACATAACATATTTTTAAAACGCATTTAGAATTTTAAATTTAGTTTTTAGCCAAACATTTTATAAAAGCTGCGTTCGGAAATGATATAGGATCTAGATTTGCAAAATAAATAAAAATGTCAAAGGGGTATATAATGTAACCAATTTTCTGGTATGTTTAAAAGAACTGTGCTAAAGATGTTTTTTTAATGTTTGAACCCATAAAAAAATACATTGAAAATTAAGAGAAAACAAGTAATTTAATTACTAGTCAAAAAACAGTGTTAACGAAATATACATATGTCACACAAACTTGGGTTATCTTAGGACCTTTTTGGCGGTTTTCAAATTATTTTATTTAAAAGAGGCATAGACCCATACT
>JACEGR010000446.1:0-208114 GCA_014170235.1 Listronotus bonariensis | reverse complement strand
ATTTATACAAGAAGTTATTGGTCTTAACGGAAATACTTAAAGAAAGATAGTTTTTGACTTTGGAAAAAAGTTCTCTAGAGAAAATGTAAGTTTTAAATACGAATTATCTATCTTTACTTTTAGTAAATTTAAATACTTTATATGGCCAAATCACTATCGCATAATTTTTTTCTTTTTACTTATAATAAGAGGCATCTGAAAGTCTTGCCTACAAAAGTTGTAAAGTGAAAAATTTTCTACTGGATAAAATTTGATTAGTTTTTAATACTTCGATTTTCTCTCAGGGGAGGGGGCTAACAAAAAATGACATTTTGCAAATACCAAAAATTAAACGCCTACATTTCATAATCATGCAAAAAGGGGTTTTCATCCTCATTTTCGCACTCACCTCAGACCCAATCTGGCTAGGTGCTTTTTAGTATACCAGTGTCTAGATACCAGGCTTGTAATAGTCCTCAGTTAAGTTCTACTCATGCCCAATAGTCTGGATGCAAGATCCTAAGAGGGACCTTGGGCATAGCATTCAAACCTTGGCCCATCGTTTAAGGACCCCACCGGACATGCCCGGGGGCAGGGTTCTGCCAGGTTTGAGATATTGCTACTCTTTACCGCCAGTTTATCTGCTGCCTGCCTCGTTTCCTTTGATACAAGTATGTCCTGGTACCCATACCAGATTGACCGTATTGGACTCTGCTAATGTATTGTAAGTCTGTATACAGTCTCTAACTAGCATGGACCCAATTGTTAAACTACTCAAGAGTTGTGGGGCGGTTCTTGAGTCACTGCATATATACAGGTGTTAACCTGTATTACCGGTATTGCTTGACAAAATTTCATTCATTAAAATAGTTATTAAGGGTGATCTTAAATTATACTTATATTAATTTAAATTGACAAGGAATAAATAGCAATAGGTGCAATAAATAATACACCAGAAGATTAATAGATACCGTACATTTTTATTCAATAAGATTAAAAATAATCCTAACGTCCTAAAACCTAAATCCTATTGTCTATAAAAATAGTTACATACCAGATTGTATATATATATATATATATATATATATATATATATATATATATATATATATATATATATATATATATATATATATATATATATATATATATATATAATATGACTTAATCTAATTCCAAATCCGTTAAACTATATTTTATATTTACATCATTGCCAAAAATGAATTTGATGCGACTTCTTGTTTAAACCATACTTTTAATTTTTAAAAGTCAAGATAAAAGATGATAAATAGGTACCAATGCAAATTATATGATAATAGTGCATTATACCCATCATGAGTTTTAATTAGAACTTTATTATGTCCACAATGCTTTAAGTTTGAAGCTTACTTATAGGTTAGCCCCTAAGAAGCTGCTATGTGCACTTGTAAGAAAAAAAAGAGAACTAATGCAAATAAAAACCTGGTAGGCATTATTTTTCACCAGGTATACGTTTTATAAAAATTTTAGTAAGTATGTAAGTATTTTATTTTACTCTAGTTTTTGGTTTAGGTTGTATTGAGACCAGTACTTTAGGACCAATACATAGTCAGTCCAACAATTTTTCTATTAGTCTTTAATCTAAATTAAAATAATTTCATACAGTGTATGCAAAAACTTAACAGTTCAATTCGATTAAAACGAATCACTCTGTATAATTCCGTTATTTGTTCATTTAAAAAAGTCCTAAAACACGTCAATTCTTATTTTTGGGGGACACTTTCGTGTAAACATTTACTCGTTGAGGGTTATCCCCTTCACTCACCAATACAAACGTCACGTGACACCTTATCTTAAAGGGTTTCAAATTATCTTTTAAGATAGTTTTAAGTTTTTTAAAATCGATTAAGTAGTTCCTATAAGAATATCACTTCAAATACCGGGGTCCGTGCCGATGGCTCCCTCTTATAACTTTTTTATTGTTTAAAATATCAAAATAATATTTGGTATGTAGGTATATTACATAAATGTGCATTGTTTTATAAATTCAGTTGTTTTCTATTACTTTAACCGAGCACGATCTAAACTTTCTTCAAAAGGAGTGAATTCAGTGACATTGTACTCGGAAAACCATTTTCTATTCAAATAAGTAAACATATACCAAGTGTCTAATTTTAAATAAGAAAGTTAACCTTGTTTTTAGCTAAACCAAAAGTAATAGAAAACAACTAAATTCATTAAACAATGCACATTTATGTAATACAGGGTGTTTCTAAACAAATGCCAAACATTTTAACAGGGTTATTCTTTGATCAAAATAAAGGGTAGTTTGTTTAATAAACATGGGGTCAAAAGTCAACTATCGCGTAAGATGTCGCGGTACAAAAATAGCAAATAAATAACGTTTTTATTTTTTGTTTTTAAAACAAAAAGCGCTGGAAAAATGAAATTCTACCGAAATATTGCTATATTATAAATACAATTTCTGAATATATTTGCACTTTTTTAGAATTATTGGAAGTAAAGGAAATAGACTACCCCTTTTGTTTTGGTTAGTTCTGGTTAGTTCTGGTTATTTCTGGTTAGTTCTGGTTAGTTAATTAACTAAATTTAAAGAGACACTTACGCAATGACCTCAAAAAAATATAAATTAGGATAGATTGCTTTAGTATTTAGAAACTTTTAAGCTTTTGCATTTCTTTTGTTAAACTTATCAGTTTTAAATAAAAAATAAATTGTAAATTGTAACGTGGTGGGAAGGGGGAATTTATTTTATAAAAAATTCTATTTATCTGTTGCCATTTATTAAGGCGCGTTTACATGGAATTTAACACTTTATATAATGTATTAGAATGGAGTACTTTATCTTCATTTTAACGATTAAAAAACTAATTTTTTTAACAGTCGTGGAAAAGAATATTTTTATTATCAAACAGTACCTTCTTGTTACTTTTTTACACACTTTTATGTGGATATCAAAAAGTCAGATTTTCTTTTTTTTTATTACTAAGATACTGCTAATTTACTAACTACAAGTTTTAGATTTCAAATATTAAAACAAATATTGCTCTTTGCTTTACAGTGTACGTACAACAAAATATGGAATATTTGTTTTAATATATTTAAAACAAGAAATTTATACAAGAAGTTATTGGTCTTAACGGAAATACTTAAAGAAAGATAGTTTTTGACTTTGGAAAAAAGTTCTCTAGAGAAAATGTAAGTTTTAAATACGAATTATCTATCTTTACTTTTAGTAAATTTAAATACTTTATATGGCCAAATCACTATCGCATAATTTTTTTCTTTTACTTATAATAAGAGGCATCTGAAAGTCTTGCCTACAAAAGTTGTAAAGTGAAAAATTTTCTACTGGATAAAATTTGATTAGTTTTTAATACTTCGATTTTCTCTCAGGGGAGGGGGCTAACAAAAAATGACATTTTGCAAATACCAAAAATTAAACGCCTACATTTCATAATCATGCAAAAAGGGGTTTTCATCCTCATTTTCGCACTACCTAGACCCAATCTGGCTAGGTGCTTTTTAGTATACCAGTGTCTAGATACCAGGCTTGTAATAGTCCTCAGTTAAGTTCTACTCATGCCCAATAGTCTGGATGCAAGATCCTAAGAGGGACCTTGGGCATAGCATTCAAACCTTGGCCCATCGTTTAAGGACCCCACCGGACATGCCCGGGGGCAGGGTTCTGCCAGGTTTGAGATATTGCTACTCTTTACCGCCAGTTTATCTGCTGCCTGCCTCGTTTCCTTTGATACAAGTATGTCCTGGTACCCATACCAGATTGACCGTATTGGACTCTGCTAATGTATTGTAAGTCTGTATACAGTCTCTAACTAGCATGGACCCAATTGTTAAACTACTCAAGAGTTGTGGGGCGGTTCTTGAGTCACTGCATATATACAGGTGTTAACCTGTATTACCGGTATTGCTTGACAAAATTTCATTCATTAAAATAGTTATTAAGGGTGATCTTAAATTATACTTATATTAATTTAAATTGACAAGGAATAAATAGCAATAGGTGCAATAAATAATACACCAGAAGATTAATAGATACCGTACATTTTTATTCAATAAGATTATATAATATAATCTATATATGATCCATAAATATACTATATATATATATATATATATATATATAATATATATATATATATATATATATATATATATATATATATATATATGACTTAATCTAATTCCAAATCCGTTAAACTATATTTTATATTTACATCATTGCCAAAAATGAATTTGATGCGACTTCTTGTTTAAACCATACTTTTAATTTTTAAAAGTCAAGATAAAAGATGATAAATAGGTACCAATGCAAATTATATGATAATAGTGCATTATACCCATCATGAGTTTTAATTAGAACTTTATTATGTCCACAATGCTTTAAGTTTGAAGCTTACTTATAGGTTAGCCCCTAAGAAGCTGCTATGTGCACTTGTAAGAAAAAAAAGAGAACTAATGCAAATAAAAACCTGGTAGGCATTATTTTTTCACCAGGTATACGTTTTATAAAAATTTTAGTAAGTATGTAAGTATTTTATTTTACTCTAGTTTTTGGTTTAGGTTGTATTGAGACCAGTACTTTAGGACCAATACATAGTCAGTCCAACAATTTTTCTATTAGTCTTTAATCTAAATTAAAATAATTTCATACAGTGTATGCAAAAACTTAACAGTTCAATTCGATTAAAACGAATCACTCTGTATAATTCCGTTATTTGTTCATTTAAAAAAGTCCTAAAACACGTCAATTCTTATTTTTGGGGGACACTTTCGTGTAAACATTTACTCGTTGAGGGTTATCCCCTTCACTCACCAATACAAACGTCACGTGACACCTTATCTTAAAGGGTTTCAAATTATCTTTTAAGATAGTTTTAAGTTTTTAAAATCGATTAAGTAGTTCCTATAAGAATATCACTTCAAATACCGGGGTCCGTGCCGATGGCTCCCTCTTATAACTTTTTTATTGTTTAAAATATCAAAATAATATTTGGTATGTAGGTATATTACATAAATGTGCATTGTTTTATAAATTCAGTTGTTTTCTATTACTTTAACCGAGCACGATCTAAACTTTCTTCAAAAGGAGTGAATTCAGTGACATTGTACTCGGAAAACCATTTTCTATTCAAATAAGTAAACATATACCAAGTGTCTAATTTTAAATAAGAAAGTTAACCTTGTTTTTAGCTAAACCAAAAGTAATAGAAAACAACTAAATTCATTAAACAATGCACATTTATGTAATACAGGGTGTTTCTAAACAAATGCCAAACATTTTAACAGGGTTATTCTTTGATCAAAATAAAGGGTAGTTTGTTTAATAAACATGGGGTCAAAAGTCAACTATCGCGTAAGATGTCGCGGTACAAAAATAGCAAATAAATAACGTTTTTATTTTTTGTTTTTAAAACAAAAAGCGCTGGAAAAATGAAATTCTACAGAAATATTGCTATATTATAAATACAATTTCTGAATATATTTGCACTTTTTTAGAATTATTGGAAGTAAAGGAAATAGACTACCCCTTTTGTTTTGGTTAGTTCTGGTTAGTTCTGGTTATTTCTGGTTAGTTCTGGTTAGTTAATTAACTAAATTTAAAGAGACACTTACGCAATGACCTCAAAAAATATAAATTAGGATAGATTGCTTTAGTATTTAGAAACTTTTTAAGCTTTTGCATTTCTTTTGTTAAACTTATCAGTTTTAAATAAAAAATAAATTGTAAATTGTAACGTGGTGGGAAGGGGGAATTTATTTTATAAAAAATTCTATTTATCTGTTGCCATTTATTAAGGCGCGTTTACATGGAATTTAACACTTTATATAATGTATTAGAATGGAGTACTTTATCTTCATGTTAACGATTAAAAAACTAAATTTTTTAACAGTCGTGGAAAAGAATATTTTTATTATCAAACAGTACCTTCTTGTTACTTTTTTACACACTTTTATGTGGATATCAAAAAGTCAGATTTTCTTTTTTTTTATTACTAAGATACTGCTAATTTACTAACTACAAGTTTTAGATGTCAAATATTAAAACAAATATTGCTCTTTGCTTTACAGTGTACGTACAACAAAATATGGAATATTTGTTTTAATATATTTAAAAAACATTTTGTTTTTGTGATTAAAGTATTTAGGAACGTGGTTTAAAATAGAAACCAAAATGCAGAAATAAAAGAACATTAGATCTGTAGCCAGAAAAAAAGCTGTTTTGCTTTCTTTTTCAACATATGTTAAAAATATAATCACAAGACCGATGCACTAGCGGTTTTATTTTAGCGAGAATGATCATTAACCCATTTTTAATTTTAAACCGTTTAGTATTTTAAATTAATTTTTATTATAAATAATACTGTTTACCTAAATATACTTAAAAGAAACAAACATTATATTAACTAATATTGTCACAAAATGCTCTACGGTGGGTCAAAAAAATCGTATATTTTTACATTAAAAACCAGTTACAAAGATGTCACAAGCAACATACAAATAAAGACGGCAATCAACTATCGCTGTCTAAAGGCGTCGTTTACATCGTGTGCGAGCAACAAAAAGAAGAATAATTGAAAGTGAGACAGAAGTGATGACGCCGTGGCATCTTCTCTACTGGCGAGAACTTTATTTTAACTTCTGACACTAAAAATTGGTTGGGCTATTAATTTTAATGTATTACAGTTTTGCATATTTTTCTCAGTCCCGTACAAAAAAAAATATATCTTACCACCCGTTAATCATACAGAAAACTCTAAGAGTATTTGTGTAAAAAATGCTTAACAAAGAAGGTATATTATATTTTTAGATAAATCAACCATTTAAAAGATATTTAAGGTCAAAGATTAAAGATTTTTAAATTAAAAGTATATTTTTTTGTTTTTCTATCAACAATTTAACGCTCTACAAAAAATATGTTTTATGCTTTTTGGCAAATTTTAGCTATTAAAATTGTATTCAAGGTCAAGAATTAAAGAATTTTAAGAAAAATTACTTTTTTGTTTTGAATTTTGTAACTTACCTAAAAAGTATAAGAGACATTTTTTGTAAAGCGTTTAATTTCCGATAGAGATAAAAGAAACTTAATTGTCAAATGATGTTTTAGTAATACAAAATTTAAAACAAAAAAGTTATTTTTCTTTAAATTCTTCCATGATTTCCAAAAATGTAGGAAACCTTCTTTGTAGAGCGTTTAATTTTCTCCAAATTTGTTTTTAGAGTTTTTCTGTATGATGAATGCATTTTTGTATGGGACTGAGAAAAATATACCATACATACCAAGCATTCTTTGGAGATGCGTAGAAAGCATTTTTTAGTGTCATAAGTTAAAATAAAAATAGACGATTTTTTGACCCACCATAAATACAAACCTAAATGGGCATACACACGACAAGGCATACCTTAAAGCCGACTTAAACTTAAAAACAAAAAATGTTTTTATTAATATCTTAAATATTTCTTAACTTACTTCAATAAAATTTGGCAGTACTAATTATTAAGGGGATAGTTGTGTACTACCACAATTCTTTTCATTGTAGTCTTAAGCGACACCTAAACGAATAATTCTGACAAAGAATGTACATAACAATTGGCTTTTGCGAATTTTTAGTGTTCTACTTGAACTATTCAAACAAAAATAAAGCCTTTTGGCCCCACGATTTTTTTTTCGTATTTTACAAAAAAAAATTAACCATTATATATGGAAACAATTTTAAGACTCCGTATTTATTAAATACAGGGTTAGTAGAAAAAACCAGAATGGTGGATTATCTTAGTAACCGTTAAATATAAATAAACCAAAGTCAAATTTTCTTGCTAACCGTATTCGTCGGAGTGGTTCAAACCGTATTTGAAAATGAAAATATAAATATGAGAATCAAGAAAATGTATGTTTTTAAACCGTTGCGTCACAGCCCAATTAACTTTAGGGTTATGATTATGATTTTAATTCTTTATGATTAATATGTGCTTTTGTTTACTCCAAATATAAACATTTTTCACTTGCCATGTACAGCCACGTGTAAAGTTTACGAAAAATGACCGAAACAAAGTTTTTAATAAGTACGATGCATACTCCCGCCCGACAAAGATAACTATATTGTTTTTAAACCATTGTCCGGGATGTATTCAAACACGACGTACATGAGGTCACCGTTTAACAAGATAATGTAATGTTTTTAAAATGTTTTGAACCGTACTAACAACAAAAAATGGCTCAAATTTTGTGCGAAGAGGTAACTGAACATGAAAAATTTAAAAATTATATTTTCGAGGTTGTCAAGTTTATAGTTTTCTCTTTAGGTTGGAGAATTTTAAAATTTTAAATGAAATACCCCATTTTTCATTATTGTAATCAATTGCTTGTAACAACTTTATTATGACCAAATATTATCGTTTTTAATTCTGTCAATTTGGAAGATATCGCATCAAGCCTAAATACAAAAAAAATCAGGTATGGTCAATTATCTTAAAAACGATCCAACCTAAATTCGTGAAAATTAGTACAGGGAAGTAACTGGACATTTTAAATCCAGGAATTGCATTTGCAATGTTTCATAATTAAATTTCCTTATTCCCTTTCCTTGACTTTTTAAAGAATCTTGAAAACGTCGCAAAAATGCTATTCATAAATTTAGAGGGTCCAATTTCACCCATACTAATTTTGACAAATATTAGTTGGATCGATTTTTAGATAATTGACCATACCTAGCCGTTTTTGTTATAATTTCAATAAATGCATGATACCATTTCCCCGAAATAGACAGAAGACAAAAAAACTTTAATTTTGGCAACCTTGTAAATATAATTGTTTATTTCTTTTTATTCAGTTACCTTTTGGTTAGAAAATTGGTTCATTTATATTTGACGGTTGCTGAGATACTTCACCTTTCCGGTTTTTTCTACTAACCCTATATATTATATGTTATTGTTATTTAATACAGTATTTGTTGGTGTTTTTACATAATTGGAAATTAATATTATAAAAAATATTTTCTAAATAAAAAATTTTCGTTATTTTTATTGTTTGACTTAGGAGTATGCAAAATAGAGGATTGTATTCTTTTTCTTAAAAATCAAAAAAATTAATATTTAAAAACTAAAAAACTGCATTTTTGCTTAATTTAAAGAAAAATTAAAATTTTACAAAATTTGGTACATTTTTTGGTTGAAATTATTTGTTCAGGTACCACTTGGAGCGCATGAAAAAATGATGGGGCTAAATAGGCATTTTTTTGTAAATAACACTTCTACATTTTATTTAACTTGAAAAATTAATCATTAATATAAAAACGAAAGTTTTGTATATTGAAAGCAATACATTTGCGGCTATGTTTATACAAACTTTTTTATATAGAATCTCAGAAATGTCCCTAAATTTATTTTGCCGCAATTAGGGAAACACCCTGCATATTTTATCACATTTAGTTTCATAGTTTCTTCTAAGACCAGAACTAACCAGAACTAAATTAACGAAAGAAAGAAGAAATCAAAGAAATGTGACAACCCTGGCTACAGACGGCTGCATCGTGTTTATTTTGATCTAAACTCTGATTTAAAGGGTTATATTGTAGTATATTAACATAACATTAAATGTAAAAAATTTTCTTAGCCATATTATGTTTACCCAAATTATTTATAATTTTGATCATTTATCATTTTCAAGCTCTGTAAAGTATTAAAAAATAGATTAATAACATTTTTTTTTTTTATCTTTGGACAAACCACGAAGGCTTAAAGCCTAAATACTAACGTACCGTGGGTGTCTTAAGCGAGGTAAGAGGGAGTTTGTTGACACGGGACTTAAATACTTGAAGATTTGGGGGGAAGGAAAGACCTCCGTGGGCAACAGGTTCCACAATCTAGAAACTCTAGGGATAAAAGAACGAACAAAGTGAGAAGTTCGGGGCCTGTCCAGTTGGACCGTATAGGGATGCATACGCGCGGAACCACGAGTTTCTCTGTTGGGAACCGTGTGTGGAGGAACTATACTGGTCAATTCTTCAGAGCAGAAGCCATGGAAGTACCTATAAAAAGCGATAAATCGCCCACAGCCCGACGATGGGCAAGAGAGGGAAGCCTTTCTGTAAGTGAAGGATCATTAATGAGACGAATAGCCCTTCTTTGAATAGAATCAAGAATGCTCAGGGTTGTTGGGGACGCCATGCCCCAGATATGAGAACAATATTCCAAGGGAGGTCGGATTTGGGACACATATAAAGTGTATAAATTAGAAGAGCTATAGATACAATGTGTTTATGCCAGTTAAGGTTACTTTCAAATGTGACGCCCACGAGATTAAAGGTGTCTTTGCTCTGTAGAACTTGGCCGCTCATAAGTAGAGGATGAGCATTTGATGACTCTTTTCGCGACAAGGAACATGACTGTAGTTTTAAAATCTATTGCTACTTTAAATTTGAATTAAAGAAAAATATCTAAAAAAGGAAATAGGCGACCAAGCATTTATTAAAATAATGAAGATGGCTAAACGGATTATTCTATAATTAGAATCGAAGGACACAACTTAGTTAAAGTATCATTAAAATACATAAATGCAGTTATTTTTTTTAATAAAATATCTTTAGACCAACACCTTGCAACCTATTAAAAACTAGTGAATTTACTAAAAAAGGTTTGCATTACATCTGCCTTATTAACCCAGTTTCGGTACCACCGTACACTGAGTACCATTACTTTTATGGCTTTAATTTTATAATAAAAGGCTGGGTGGTAATACATGTGTCACAACTGTTTAATATTAAAAATTGCTTACAAATTTAATTATTTTAATATAGAGTTGCACATAATTTTTTAATCCCCTACTTTTTCTGTATACCGGGTGACCAACGAAATCACTATACTGAATTTTATTTTTTCAGTGAAAACATATACTTTAAAAATTTTAGTATATTCATAACCTATCCTTTTTGGTTTTAGAGAAATTGTCGTTTTGGAAAAGGTCAAAAGTCGCGTCGCGGCGCGGCGACGCGATGTCCATTTTTTCAATTTCGTCACACTGTGCGCCGTCGCGTCCGGTCGGTACAATATCCAAATATACATAAAACTGTTTATTGTGCGGTCTTTCAAATGTTATTAAATGCCAATTTCCTTTTTTAACATGTAAAATTTAAATCTTATAAAATTCATAGGTTATTCCATCATAATTGTTAGGGTTAACATATTTAAAAGTTCAAATAATACAGCACTTCCGATTAAACGGAAAGACTTTTAAGAACATTAATTTAAGCATTTTAAATCTTTGTGGTAATCATTTATTTTTCCTAAAAAACCTGCATATTGAGCGGTCGTTTGGTGTCCTAAACGTTCTACTTTGGAACTAAAGGGTGTTGAAATTAAGGAAACACAATAGTTTTTTTACATACATTAATTATAATAATATTATTTTGGATTTCCGTTAAGTTTTTAACAAATTTGATCTTTTGACTTTTTTATTCGATGTATGGTTTTCGCGGAAAAAAATAAACATTATTTCTGGGCATGCTCAAATCGCTATTTATTTAGTATAATATGGCAGTCAAGTTAAGATTAGTAAGTTTGCTTTACCAATATGAATTAAAAATTGAAACATTAATGAATTGACCAATCTTTTGCGTAGAAAATTAATTTTGATTCAAATAATATGTAAAAACGGTGATATTATTTACAGTAAAGTTAGACATTAACGTATTAAATGATCCAGCCAAGAAATGTTTTAATTTTATTACTGTGAAAAACCTTAGGTACATCGAATAAAAAAATAAGAGATTAAAATTGTTTAAAACAAAGAAAATTATGAATGCAATTTTTTCTAAAAAAATATTTACCGTGTATGCCTTACGGACTAGTAATTTTTTTTTTTTGAATGTCAAAAAAATTCTTTTATTGCCTAGGAGACCTCTTTAATTTTTTTTTATTATTTGAACTGGTATAAGAATAATTATAATTAAAAAAAACATTTTTTTTAAATTTCAACACCCTGTAGTTCTGAAAGTAGGAGTTTTAGTTAGTTATTTTTCTATTTTTTGATGAAAAATCACCCCTTAAAGTTTGTCGGGAGAGTTTTTGCACACCCTGTATAAATAGCATATACAGTGACCGCCAAGGAGTTGGATACATATGTTTTTTTTTATTTTTCAAATTATTAAAAAACTTTTTGTGGTAATCACCTCTGCTTATCGGGTAACCTAAAATTTATAAATGAAATCCGGGTCATCGGCGTCGGTTGGGAAGATAATTAATAAAAATTAAATAAACATATCAAAAAGTGAGGTTAGTTGAGTTGATATCTTAAAACGTTATTTAAAAAAGGTTGAAAATTTAATTTTAGGCCGATGTGCAACATTTAAAATATACATTTTTAAAAATGAAAAAAAACATTTTTTCAAAAAAACTTCGGTCAAAGTATCCTAATTTTTTTCTTTAAAAAAGTTTTTAAAATATAAAGTGACGAACTGATTTAATTTATAAATAATGATTATTTTACATTTTTTTCACATTACAACGAGAAAATTTTAAAAAATCGGATTTGGCATGTACTCCAGGTGTGTACACCTGTTTTTCTAAAAGCAATATTGTAATTTAAAGAATATACCGGGTGACACAGGATGTTGTTAACCCCAATTTTTGTAGTTTTTAAGATAGACTACTACAAATTTTACTGTATTAATATAGCATAAATTAATTTTTTTATCATTATCATGACCTCAAAATCACTTAGTACTGAAAGTACTATAAACTTTTTTATTTTAAATACAAGTACCTACTTTTGTTTTTTGCTATATTTGTATTATGTATAAAATTCCCATTTCAATAACATATTATACAGCGTGTTCCTTTTAAAATGGCGGCCAGTGAGGATTTTTAAAGAAAATCAAGTGCCGCCATTATTCCTTTTTAAATATATTTTTCTTTTTTAGTAGGGTATAAAAATAAATAAATGATTTATTGTACTTTTACAAGTAATGATATATCCCATTTTCTTTATTAAATTACTTACATTTTGTAATTCAGTTTTTAATTTAATTAATGAGAGAAAATTCAAAATTTGACAAACATTTTAAATAGAAACACCCCTATTTCATTTTATTTTTAAATTCTACACCAAAATCTCTTTCTAATGACGTATCACAACATACTATTTATTTTCAATATGGCGGCCATAGATCATTTTATTTAATATTAAATATTTAAGGACCGTCATCGAAAATTCTTCACTGACTGGACTATTAGAACCTATTATTTTTTTATTAACCTAATATTTCATTTCTTGCAAATTACATATGTCCTTTAAAAAGATTTTTTTGCTTATGAAAAAAATAAATTAATTATTAATATCCGTATTTTTCTTTGTACCTACAACCAGATTAATTTTTAATGCAGAAGCAGATTTCTTTAAATGGAATACGGGTAGTCTGGCTCGTGCCCGTCTTAAGCACCAATACTAATGACTTTTTCTTAATGCGAATGAATGAAGTGCCAATAATAATTCATGGAAAAAAGCAAATAAGTAAGCAGACATACTTAAAAACTACAAAGCCTGCACATTGCCCGTGAGTTGGTAACACATATCTCATATTGTTGATGTCCTTGCGATTTTAACTATTTCCTTTAACAAAGAATACAGGCTAAGGGCCTATGTCTGTTCTAATTATTAAAAAAATAATTAAAGTAAAAAAATGATCATTTTGTTCCCGCATGATCTGTCTAGCAGACCCAAATAATTAATGTATTAATAATTGTTTCTCTGTCGTATTCCCCTATTTGTTATAGCAGACCAATGCACTATGAGATAGAAATCCATTATTTTGGCCAAAAAGCAACTTTGAAATTTTAATGGCCCATGCTGTGTATTTAAAAGTACATACAACAAACTACATGTACACAAAATTATAAAAGGATTTGAAGACTTCTATTAGGTTAATAAGAAACTTAAAAAGGTATTTTAAGAATCATAAAAATCATACAACTAAACATAATTAAGTATTAAATATAAAGTGTTATAGTTTTGTCAAAAAATTGCAATAATTTATATTATTCTTACCCACGTAAACCCAAATATACAACATTTAATCTACTAAGTTTATTATTAGCCCAGTATACTAAAAAAAGTAAAAAAAAGTAATTAAAGCTATTGTTGTGTTTCCGATGCAAAGTCTAGCAAAGTCTTGCTACTTTTGTCAAAGATTTTTCTATCAGTTTTTGTACTAACAATTAGCTTGCTACTTTTTGCTACTTCTGAGTGACAGATACAAGTTTTTTTATAATTTACAAGGTTTTCCATTTAAAAATTAATATTGTTTGTCCGACACTGTATATCTTAAAAGATAAAAGCATTCTGATGAAAGATAGGGCTTTTACAGTATTTACACAACAAAACAGTGTTTTTATTTATTTTATACGTTAAAATATAAAAAAGTTGGAAAGATGTAACTTTATTAGGCTTCAAAGGATAATTAAAAATTATTCTTCAGATTGGATGGTCATTCATCATTCCAAAACTAATTAAGATAGACATATCAAATGTAATATTTTTTTAAAGATTTTTAAAAGATATTTTTGGTAGTGATATAATATACAGAGTGTTTCATTTAAAAAATCATACCTATTGTCGTACCCTGTATATCATATGAGATAATAATCATCCGATTACTGATTAGAAAACTACCGAATTAACTAAACATGCTGATATTTTAGTTTATTTTGTACAATAAAAAGGGGGATGTAAATTTATAATTATATGTAATAAGTTTTCGTTCCCCAAAACCATCTGTAATATAGCATTAATACTTTTTTCAATATTTTTTTAGTAAAGAGCACCTCATTTTAAAAAACACAGAAGTTTCAGAATTTTGGCCAAAAATTTAATTTCTATCCCATAGTGCAATGTAAACCTTGTCATTTGCATTAATAAACTGCATACATAGGGTTGTCATCCATCCCGATATGTTGGAACTGTTATTAGGCCCTTTGTCCCGACGCGACGTCCCGATTTCGATTTACGATATGGAACAAAATATTTAATTTTGTATTAACCCCTTTATCAGAATTAAAATGTTTAAATACTGTATTTTCTAATTTCTTTCACGTAATACCAATTCCGACAAAAAAATTCATGAATTGCAAGTCAGCGGACCGACGATAGGAATCGACTGTACCTTTAACATTTTGGGTATTATTTTAAATTTTTGAAAACACTCCTCCCCGTGCTTAAACCTTAACAAACCCGATGTTGGGTATAGAATTCCCCAATTAAGAACCTCCTATTTTTTGAAGTCGGTTAAACATATATAATAATATTAAATACAATAAACCAAGCCTAGGAACAAAATTCATTGTTACTTGTCACAGTTAACAGCAACTGATTTAAACTTCTTTATACTAAATCTATACTATTATTATTTATAAATATATTTAATGCCCAACGAAGTGGGCACGGGTCGGCTAGTTAAAGATAGTGCGTTTCTTTAATGTCACTCCTTTTATTTTTTAAGTGTATCAATTTAACAAAGCAAAATTTTGGGGTATGAAATTGATGCAAATACTATATTTTAGAGTGAAATTGCCAGATGAAAATTTTAAGATTGCGGCTGGGCCCCATCTTAGGAAAAAAATTAAATGGAGAGGGGGTCTTGTGGCACATCACTTTAAAGCTCCTGACGAGTACTTTATAACTCTAGAATATAAAGTCAACAACTGCATCTAATACAAAATTGCGGTACATTAGAAATTACATTATTACCTGATTTGGATGGCCATATTTCCAAAATTAATTAAGTTAGATATACTAAATATAGTATTTCAGATAAGGCAAAAAAATTTCTTTTCGAAGTATGAAAAATAATAAAAGTTTACAGTTATAGTTAAGTCCATCCGTGGCACTCTGTATGTCAAAAAAGTAAAGGAAGTTGCATGATAAATATTTTTCTTTACTATTGCTGTGCAGTCTTCGTAAGAAAAAAAGGGTTTTTGAAAAAAGATATTTTGGCATATTTTAGGTATTTTTTCCAACACAAGAATTGGAATTTTAAAAAATTCCCTAAATTATCTGGTCAGACAGTCAAGCGCTCATTTTTTAAATATCATTTTTAAAACAGCCTTTTTACCCTTTTCAATACCGCAAATCAATGGTTCACAAAAAATTAAATATTTGGCATGGAGGAGTTTATTTATTTATTTTAAATAGGCTTTTTATGCCTTAAATATAAGAATAGGAAAAATTTTTATAATTTTAATTTTTTTAATGTTTTAATAATAATAAAAAATGTAGAAGATCTTCGAAGGAACCACGTACCAACATCCGCCATAAACATAGTAGGCCGGTCCCAAACATTCGGCGCGGTTTCTCTATAAGGGGGCCATCAGTGGGGCCAAGGGGGTCTCGACCGCAAGTTCATGGACCTCTTGCTGGTGCAATTCGGCTGTCTGCTAGGAACGCATGGATGCACTTTCGCCACAGCTATACTGACTATGCAACTCGTTACCCGCGCCCCTCCGTCCCACCGGCCAGGGCCGAGCCTTCCTGCCGAAATTGCGAGGTCGCGGGTACCCCGCTGCCCCCTGGTACCATCGATAGGCGGCTAGAGTGCGTTCGTGGGACGAAAGACAGTGAAGCAGTTCAAATATTTAGACTTTTTCTTTAGAATTGTTTTCTAAAATGGTCAATTTTGTTTGCTGTCGCCGAGACCAGCTACCTATAAAAGATTGTATATCACAAAAAAAGAACAGTGTTATAATTTAGTTAGTTTATAATAAATTGTACGCTATGTTGCAAATTAAAATAATACCGGGTGTTTTTTAAAGATGATTCTAATTGTTTTTCCTGTTAACATAGAAAAATAACACATAGCACATAAATGTGCACTAGATTTAACCCATCGAATTTCGACAGGAAAAATGGAAGTTAATTTTCTTTTATTGGAAAAAAATATGACATTAGGTTTTAAAAATAATATTATTTAAATGTTCTTCTCTTCTTTGTTCAGTTGAATGGATTCTTGTTGCAAATTTCTGAATACCTTTTAATCATATCACCCTGTAAATTTGTAATGGATAATAGAATAATGTTTGAGGTCACGAATCGTTCGTGGCCTATTCTCTTGACCTGAGATTTAAGGGAGCCCCACAAAAAATAGTCCAAGGGTGAGAGATCGCACGCCCTTAGCGGCCAGTTCACATTACCATTTATCGAAATTAGCCGCATTCTAATAATAAATTTTAATATTTAAATGTTTATAACTAAATTTTTAATAATTTCAACTTGTTGTTGAATCGTGTATTTCTCTATAATGCAGTGGTTTCCATCATGTGGGGCGCGTCCCTCGGAGGAGGCGCGAGGCTGTTACAGAATTGTGCTGAAAAAACAAGCTTAACCGTCGCGTCGCATTAAGTTTTTATAAGGTTGTTATTAATTACATATCCTTTTTTTTGTATTATTGTAAAATTGTTTTTAATATATTAAAATTATAATTTCTTAAAATAAATAATTATTTTTTATGCAAAATTTTACATAAAATGGTATAATATTTAGTAGCCCATTAAATAAATTAAAATATAAGTTTACTATTTATGAAATAGGATTGTTATAAAAATTAAGGGGCCGCAACATTTTTTAAGGAAAGCCAATGTACAATAAGGCTGGATTTACCAGCCAGACACTACTTAACACAACTGAGACTGTGTGGTGACATAATTTGAAGCAATGTTGCTTCAGTAACAATTTAAAGATCTGAAGCTTTTATTGGTAAACCCTTTATATAATTAGAAAAAAAAATAAAGCGCAAAAAATAATGAAATAAAACGCATCAAGGCAGCGGTATTATTAACCTCTAAAATTATTTGTGGTACGTCAGGCAGGTCGTCTACCAATGATACATCAAACACGCAACATGCAACGTGTAAATACGGCGCTTTTACATTTACCACATAAAACCCTTATATTAGGAACCTCTTGTGCTCAAATAATGCATATGTTGTGTGACATCAGCTGCATGCAATATTTTGGACACGTTTTATCGCAGTATTTATGGCTTATAGGGAGAAAATAAGTAAATATTTATATTTTTTAAAGCCACAAAATCCTTCGATTACAAAGCCGCAAGAATTTCCAAGCTAACACCACCTTTCTCCTTCCAGAACGCGTCGAATTTGGATGTTTCTGGTATACCAGATCAGTTAAATAACATACACATGGGAATGTGAGGAAAAGAGACAGTCTAACGTAAATACCGGAATGTTAACATTTTGTATTGGATGATTATTCGTACATCCTTTGTTGTTGCTTTACTGGCCGATATATCTTTACCTAATGCTTATACAGTTCTAGCAACTACATTTAAGCGCATTTTCCCTCATGTAAAGAAAACTACATTGGCGACATGTAAATTGTTATAGTACAACTCTCTTACGTAGGTACTTACTAAAAAATTTAGCTTAGCGTTTTTAATACTAGTTTTATTAATTATAAAAAACAACGGCACAAGGTCCAATCAAGCGGTTACCCATCTAAATACTAACCGTGTCCTACAACGCTTGACTTATTGATCAATGGGGAACTCTTATATGTTAATATATATAGCCGGTACTTTGAAAATTTTCATTTTTAATTTGCAACAAAAATAATTTTCTTTTTCAAAATAAGAGGCAATTAAACAAAAAAAAGTGGTAAAAGGTCTCAGTAACCAGAGAATAATATTTAAAAACAGAATATGTAAATTGGTGCGGTTTGTACTGCACTTTAAGTAATATTCTCTGCAGTATAGGCGGCAGCACAGGTTGCATATCATGTATTTTGTTAAAAAAAAACAATAAAATATTTAAAAAAGTTGTTGTTGAGACGTCTCAGTAACAACCAAAATCGATACGAAACTGTCTAAAGAAGTGGCTAAATCTTTGCTTCTCGTTTGCCATTTTGAATGCGGTTTGAAACACCCCGACGAATACGGTTAACAAGCAAAAATGACACATTATTATGGGGTTCGTAGAAAATATCGCCTATATGGGGCAAAATTATTTGAAAAAAATTCTATTTATTTCAGGATATACTAACAAACCACCCTTAATTAATTTGAAAAAAGAAGTTAAACATAAATAGGAAAATTTTACTCCACACACACATTTTAGTAGTAGAATAATATTTTAAGATATGAAGTTTATTATCTTATAAACACCATTTTTAGGACTACTAACAATTGGAAAGCTTAAATATATTCGTACGCCACTGTACGATTCACTATTGTTGTTCCCGAATATCATTGGTTTTACGCTGCACTGCGCGACTTTCGGCAATGGATTTTATGGTTTAAGCAATTAGAATTCCCACTCATTAAGTTCTAGTTAAAAAAACTACAAGCAATTTTATTGTCTAGAGAATTTTAGGGCAGCCGAAATTGCGTTTTTATTGTAATTTTCTCTTATTTAAGTTCAGAATAAAAGGAATGGTTTATTTAATGCGACTAAAAAATTTGCTAATTTATATTTCATAAACAAGATTAATTTAAGGCAAGATAACAAAAGAGGTGTCGGTGGGCAAAAAAGTTTTCTTTAAAAATTGGGTCATTGCTTAGGTGTAAGCTTCTCTTTGAATGGAATCGGGAATTTAAAAAAATGTGGAAGACGTCACTTCCTATAATCGGTTCATTTTCAATTGGAAAAACAAACAGTACGTCACTCCTTGAACCAATTAAATTTAGTTTTGGTTGTTGTAACTATTAAGGCAGGATCAAGGCAATTTTTTTATTGAAGTAAAGAGTAAATTAAAATTTGGCGCCCTGTTCTATTTCTTTTCAGAAAAAAATAATAAGGATAAAAAAGGTGTTTACTTTAAAATGTAACTCAAAGTAAAGACCAAAACGAGAAAAAGGTCCTTCCCTTTAAAATTGCGTCCTTGTCCCTTCACTTGGCGCCCGATCCTATAGGAACAACAATTTAGAAACATCAGACTTAAACTTCTTGTTACCCTAATTTTGCGAATCTCCCAACCTGGCGCTGAAGCAGTCGCTTTACGCTTTATCCGGCACCAAGCGTAATTTATTTTGTCAATTCAAAACATAATTTCCTTAGGTGTTTTTTAATCATTAATAGGCGTATTATAAACTGTAACAATATTCCAAAAAGGATCAAATTTTATAAATAATTTTTGGCTTGGCAGAGAAATCCGAACTATTAAGTATTAAAAATCGGAAACCTCTTTCAGGGTAGAAATAATTATTTGAATTGTTTAAACAATATACATAAATATATATTTTATTTATACAAGGCGTCCAAAAAGTCTTTCAACAAACTTTAAAGAATGATTTTTTATTAAAAAATAAATAAACTTTATATAAACATTTGTCCTCAAAGTCCTACTTTCGAAACAATAAGATGTTAAAATTTAGGAAACAATCGTCTTTTTATCATAACTTTTATACAAATGCAGATATTTTTAAGAAATTTAAGAGGGGTCTCATTAGCGTCAAAAAAATATTTTAACGTAAAGAAAAGCAAATAGTTGTTACCAGTGTTATCCGTAAGGTACATAGGGTAAATATTTTTCAGAAAAAAAGTACACCACTGCGTCTCCCTAAAATAAAAAATACTTTATTAAATTCTTGTTTAGTTACGGATTTCGCGTAAATAAATATAAAACATTTTATGGCATGGTTATTTAATATTACTAATATCTAACTTTTCAGGTAATCATCTACTTTGTGTATAATTTAAATCAAAATTATTTTGGACACGAAAGATTGGTCAATACATCAATGTTTAAACTTTTAATTTATATAATGGTTGGCTATGCAAAGTAAGTACTTTAAACATAAATACCATAAAAAGTACCGCAACTCTTTAATATCTTTTAAACCGCTAAATCTACATTTACCTTATTTGGTATCTAGGGTGTTTTGGACATGTAGAATTAAATAGTGATATCGACACTGTTACCAGATTTCCCAGTTTTGTGCTTCACGTATATTTTTATTTTTTAAATAAAATGTCCCATTTATTTTTGTTACATTAAATGGGGCAAATCAAATTTGGTAAGTAAGTAAGTAATTTTCAAAATTGCCCCTATTAGTTGCCGATATATAATACACTACACCTTTGGCAAAAAGTATGTTAGCGCCTAAATATCTTTATAACGGCTAGAGCTATCTTTACAAAATTTTATATTTGGGGGTTTTAAACATGCCTAATTGATCTGTGATATCAGCATTGTTGTCAAATTTTAATAAAATTGCAGTGTTGTCATATCTCGGTAACTTTAAAGATTAAATTTTAAAAATTTGGGATTTTAATAAAGTTGGCACGCTTCTTTTATTGCAACTAAAATAAATCGGAAAATCGATTAAAAGACCAAAATATTACGTGTAACGCAAAACTGAAAAATCTGGCAACAATGACAATATCACTATTCAATTTTACTTATCCAGTAACCTTTAAATATTAAAAATTATAAACGCAGCAAGCCGTTTCAGAATTTTGAGCTTATCTGAAAGAAGCTACAATGTAGTTGTTGTCATATCTTAACAGATAGTAAAACTGGAATTTTTAAAATTTGTGAACTTATTAACTTTGGCCTGCTCAATTTATTGCAATAAAAATAAATGGGACATACCATTAAAAAAAACGAAAAGATAGGCGTTGCACAAAACTGGAAAATCTGGCAACAGTGCCGATATTACTATTAAATTCTTCATGTCTCAATACCTTTCAGATACCAACTTGTGTAAATGTAGCTTTAGTGGTTTTAAAGATATTTAAAAGTTGCAGTACTTTTACTAACCCAGTATACTAAATAGATAGCGATTTGGCCATGCCGAGAAATTATTTTTATTTTGTTTTACGCGATAACTATAGATCGAAAAAAGTCAAAGACCAAATTAATTTAAAACTTAACGGGAATCCGATATATTTTCTTTTGAAATAAAATCAATCATGTACCATTTTTTGTAAAAAATATTTGCAGTAAATCCCTCACAGACGACACTGATGAAAAAATATTTTTTTTTTGTATGTCAAAAAATGTCTTTTGCTGATAAAAGACGTCTCCCAAATTTTCCAAAAATATTTGTATTGGTAAAAAGTTATTCTTAAAAAGCTAGATATTGTTTTTCAAAATTCTCTAACTACTAAAAGTAGTAAAGTATAAACTTGCTTTTTATTTTTCATTGGAGAATTACCCCTTAAAATTCCGGAAAAGTTAGTTAACACCCTGTATAAATAACATATTTATTGTTTATAAAATAGAAATATTTATTTCCCTTCTCTATGAGGTTGCTAATTTAAAATTACATAAAAAAATAAAGTGAAAAAAGATCTAAATCGGAGCTGTTACTGAGGACATTTAGCGATTACCTGTTTTACAGTTTCATTGACTATACAGGGTGTAATTTAATTTATGGCTTAAAATACAGGATATGATTCCTTGGACCATTTTCGAAAGAAATGTTTATATTAACGAATGTCCTAAACCTCTTAACTTTTGAGCTACAGGGCGTTAAAATTAAAGGAAAAAAATCGTGTTCCTATCCTAACTTTAAAAATGTTTTGTATATTTTTATGAAATTTGGCACGCACCTACTTAGCACCAATACGCATTTTTTAATGAGAAAGATTTTAAATTATATTTACCAGTGGCATCCGTACGGGATGTATACTGAAGATTAAAAAAATATATATGGTACGTCATTGCTCTTTCAAAAATAAAAATTATTTTTAAAATTCCTATTTATTTTTCAACAAGTCTTACCTCCTGATCTTTTTTTGTCCGATGCACCGTTTTTGCGTAAAGAAATAAAAACCGTTTTTGATGACTATTGGGTATAGCGAAATTATTTTAAACTAGTAGGCTAGTGCCCTATTTTTAGTTTTTATGCGAAAACGTGCATTGGAAGAAAAAAGGCAAGAGGTCAAATTTGCAAAATAAATGGGGATTAAAAAAATAATTAATATTTTTGGAAAAAGCAATGCGTATTATTATTATTTTATTTTATTTCTTTTAAATCTTCAGTATTCATCCCAAACGGACGCCACTGGTAAAAATATTTTAAAAATTTTAAATTAAAAAAATATATATTATTGCTTAGTAGGTGGGTGCCAAATTTTATTAAAATATCTCGAACAGTTTCAGTTTAGGACATATGTTAATATAAACTTTTCTATCTAAAATGGGCCAAGAAATCATGTCCTGTATTTTTAGCTATCAATTAAATTACACCCTGTAAATGTAAATAAATATTATAGACAAAACTGTTTCTTATGTTTGTGTGGTTCAGGGAAACGCAATTAATCGGATTTTATTTTTATCTTTCTCGAAAACTAAATAAGATACAAAAAAACATTTAGAAGAAAAAAGTTGTACATTAATTTGTTTTATGTAATAAAAATATAAAAATATTATAAACATGTACTAAAGTCAGTATCGAACATTTTTTTTATTAGAAATATTTGTTTAGGTGCCACTGGAGGCACCACTAGACCTAATTCGATTAATTTAAATAAAAGCTAAGTAAGCCCTTTTCTACTGTTAATAACACTGCCAAATTTTATTTACATTAGGCACTTTTAGGATATTATTATAAAACCGAAAACTTTAAAAAAGCTAAATATCCAGTATCTTGAAACGATGCATTGTTCATAGAATTCGTATTTTTATTCAAAAATATAACAAGTATACTTTTTCAGTTGTTAACTATTTTAATTCGATATGGTTGTTTGGTTTTACATGTTTCATTTTTAAAATATTATTTCTTATTGCAGTAAACAAAATTATAAATATTTTAATATTCTAAGGATAAAAAATTGTTCACAAATGTAGTTTCATAAAAAATATTACAAAACGTATAAAAATTACAAGCTAATGAACAACCATGACCTCGACCAAGACCATGTGATCATAAAATAACGAAACAACAAGGTTTAGATATTTTTAGGACAGAACAATAAACATTAGTGGTGCAGTAGACATTCTAATTTACTATTGTTGTTTTTTAAGCGGCCAATTGAAAGTTCCATGACTTATTCCAAGGTCAAATGACAAACAAACTTGTGAATGCCATGCCATAGAAAATTTGCATTTTTACATTGCATTGCTATGGGTTAAAAATTAAATTTTTTAGCCAAAATTCTGAAGCTTACCAATCTAACTAAAAATGAGGTTTTTTACTAAAAAAATATTGAAAAAGTATAATGCTATATTACAGATGGTTTTGGGAACGAAAACTTATTAAATATAATTATAAATTTACACCCCCTTAACAGCATTATTTTTTTATTGTACAAAATAAACTAAAATATTAGGAAGTTTGGTAAATTCGGTAGTTTTCTAATCTGTTATCAGATAATTATTATTTCATCTGATATACAGGGTACGACAATAAATATGATTTTTTAAATGGAACACTCTGTATATTATATCACGATCAAAAAGATCTTTTAAAAAGCTTTAAAAAATACCACATTTAATATGTCTATCTCAATTAGTTTCGGAAATATGACCATCAAAATCTGAAGAATAATTTGTAATAATCCTTAGAAGCGTAATAAAATTACATCTTTTTAACTGTCTTTATTTTTTAACGTAAAAGTAAATAAAAACACTGTTTTCTTGTGTCGATTTTGTAGAATCCGTATCTTTCATCAGCGTGCTTTTATCTTTGTGTGTAGGACAAAAAACTTTAATTTTTAAATGGAAAACCTTGTAAATTATAAAAAAAAACTTGTATCTGTCCTTACACTCAGAAGTAGCAGTATATATATATTTACATGGGTAAAAATAATATAAATATTGCAAATTTTTCGACAAAGCTAAAATACTTTTTATTTAAAACTTAATTATTTTTAGTTGCATGATTTTTATTAATTCTTAAAATACCTTTTTAAGTTTCTTATTAACCTAATAGAAGTCGTCAAATCCTTTTATTATTTTGTTTACATGTAGTTTGGAGTTTCTTTTTAAATACACCGCATGCCATTAAAATTTTAAAGTTGCTTTTTGGCCAAAATATTGGATTTCTATCCCATAGTGCATTGGCGATGCTTTTGCACTTAGTAGCTGATTAAATTTTGTATAAGAATATTAACATATGAATTTAAATAAAGGACGTAAATAGGAATTAGCTTTATAATAGTTCATGGGTAATTATACGAGTGTGACGTAAGTTCAGTTTGACGTTGGCACTTACATTTTTTTATCTGCTCAAGAATCTAACAATAAGTAAAATAAAACGACTTTTCCAAGCGAGTTAAAAGTTTCCTAAATTCTATTCAAAACGCAGTTTTTAATAAAACACTATTTAAAAGTATCTTACAAGTTTTACTTTGCGTTTCATTATTTATGTTTAAACAGACTTGTAATTAAAATAATTAAATTAAAATTATTAAATTTAAATAAAAATAAAAATATATATATATATCTATTTATTGGTAATATAATATACAGGGTGTTTCATTAAAAAATATACCTTGTATATTATACCTAGTATCATTATTAAAAAGATTTTTAAAAAAGCTGTTAAGAAAATATCACATGTGGTCCATCAAACTTTATTAGTTTCAGAAATACGGCCATCCCATCGGGTATTTGGGTAATTTTTAAAGTACCGCTATTTTGTAGTAGGTAAAGATATTGACTTTATATTCTAGAGGTATAAAGTACTTATTAGGAGCTTTAAATGATGTATTACTTGACCCCTCTTTAAACTTAGGAATTTTAAGGTGGTAGCCTTGGGGGTTGAAGAGACGTTGTCCAATTTTTTGTAAAAAACGTTTTCCCTTAATCAATATCTTAACGTGTTTCGTCGATTTTCTCAAATCTGTCTCTTTTGCAGATAAATTAAGTTATAAGTTTTTAAATGAACACCTTGTATATTACATTGTAAATATATAAATTAAATATATTTTGATTAAATTTTTTTAACATTCATAAATAGAAAACGTGCAGTAAGAATTAAGGATTTCTAAAAATTGTGTTTTATCAAAGACAATTATAGTTTTACTATCGACTCCCAGAACAGTGCTAAATTTTTGGTCATCAGTTTGGACGCTGGCTTGGCTGAATTTAGAAACGGCAAATTATACGTACTGTTTACGTGTGTACTCGATGAATACCCGCTTCATAAACTCAACAAAGCGAGCGTCCAAGCTAATGACCAAAAATTTAGCATTTTTCTGGGTGTCTATAGTGAAACTACAATTGTCTTTGGTTTTATGAAAAACTGACTTTTGATTTAAAGCTCCTTATTTATGGTCATAACTGCTTTTTCTTAACGAGGTTTATTTGTTAGCCCATCCTAAAAACGCATTATTTCCAAACAAGTTGGTACCATACATACACCTAAGCGGTATTTTGGAAAGTATGTTTTTCTGCTATCGGACGGAAATCTACATATTTCCAAAACGTTTTCTTACTTTCAAAATGCATAATTACTGTAGGTCGTAGAAGTTGCTAGGCGATAGTACTGTTCCGGCCATGGCCGGGAAATTTTTGTTGTTATAATCAGATGTGAAAATAGCAAATAGCACACTGTATACCTTTATACCAAGTTTAAAAAAATATATATTAAGCGAATCTTGAATTATTCCATTAAATGTAATCGCAAAATTACCAAATTTTCGGTTTCGGTAACATCAAACAGGTATCTCTAAAATAAATGTTAAGAAAAAGTGTCAATAAATCAGTGACAGTCAGTATTTGAAAGAAGATTATATATTTTTGGCTGATGGCTGCTGTCTGTTTGGTTTTACCTGAACCGAAAATTGGGTAATTTTGCAATTACATTTAATTGAATAATTCAAGATACGCTTATTAAATTTTTTGAAACTCGGCACGAGTGTTTGTCAGATTGGTCTGTTTAAAAAGATATTTTACATTTTTTCTGTAAAACGTACGGGGAATCGGTATTAAAAAAAACTTGCATTATTTGCTGGTGGCTGCTGTCTCTTTGGTTCTACCTGAACCGAAAATTTGGTAATATTGCAATAACATTTAATTGAATAATTAAGATACGCTTATTAAATTTTTTGAAACTCGGCAAGAAGGTTTGTCAGATTGGTCTGTTTAAAAAGATATTTTACATTGTTTTCTGTAAAATGTACGGGGTATCAGTATTAAAAAACAACTTTGCATTTTTTGCTGGTGGCTGCTGTCTCTTTGATTGTACCTGAACCGAAAATTTGGTAATTTTGCAATTACATTTAATTGAATAATTTAAGATACGCTTATTAAATTTTTTGAAACTCGGCAAGAGGGTTTGTCAGATTGGTCTGTTTAAAAAGATATTTTTTTTCTGTAAAATGTACGGGGGATCAGTATTAAAAAACAACTTTGCATTTTTTGCTGGTGGCTGCTGTCTCGTTGCTTGTACCTGAACCGAAAATTTGGTAATTTTGCAATTACATTTAATTGAATAATTCAAGATACACTTATTAAATTTTTTTGAAACTCGGCAAGAGGGTTTGTCAGATTGGTCTGTTTAAAAGATATTTTACATTTTTTCTGTAAAATGTACAGGGGATCAGTATAAAAAAAAACTTTGCATTTCTTGCTGGTGGCTGCTGTTTTTTGATTTTACCTGAACCGAAAATTTGGTAATTTTGCAATTACATTTAATTGAATAATTCAAGATACGCTTATTAAATTTTTTGAAACTCGGCAAGAGAGTTTGTCAGATTGGTCTGTTTAAAAAGATATTTTACATTTTTTCTGTAAAATGTACAGGGGATCAGTATTAAAAACAAACTTAGAATTTTTTGCTGGTGGCTGCTGTCTCTGTTGTACCTGAACCGAAAATTTGGTAATATTTCAATTACATTTAATTGAATAATTCAAGATACGCTAATTAAATTTTTCTGATACTTTGCACCAGGGTTTGCCAGATTGGTCTTTTCAAAAATTTATTTAGCATTTTTTCTGTAAAAGTACAGGAAGCCAATAATTAACTTCCTTAAAATTTACATGGGATTTACAAGGTTCCGCTCGGCGAAGAACGAGGGTATACCTACAAACAATAAATTTATTGTTTACGATTTGTGACAGATTGTAAGCCGTGGTATTTGCGATATTATAGCCAAGTACAATTTTTTTTTACTTTCGTAATTCAATTGATTTGATTTTTTGGTGATTTTGGGAAACTATTTAATATTTTTATACTTATTCGCTATGAGTGTGACTGCAGCGCCAAACAAAATTTGAACCACTTCGGGCCGCTCGCTAATAGTATGTTTTATTCGTATGTCAGTAATAGCCAAAAACATTAATTTAAATTAATATTATAAATAATAGTAAAAAGATCGTTATAAAAAATAGGTAACTGTTTTATACTAATTGTAGTTTTGTTTTTCTTTAAACGAATCAACACCAAATAGGTAAGTATAATGATGAAAAATAAATGTCCAAAGTAACGCCGAAAGTAACCACTGCTTCACTCGGAGCGAATAGGTGACCTAAAATTAGTAACCTTGGCTAAAGAGTCATATTTGGCTAGAGGTTGTCAAAAGCATATATGTACATACATATTATCGAATTTACTAATTTTTTAAAGCCGTGGGTAAAGTGTTAAATATTTAACCTCTTTAAAATCTTATTAACAATGTATACATTTCATCTAACTGTCTTAGAAAAAATAAATTTACGTACTTAATTGTATTACTATTTTTTTGTTACTTTTATTAACTCAACTCATTAAATTTACTGCACATATGTCAAAACTAATTCTAATAATACCTACCATCATATCCGCTTAAAATTAACATTAAATTAACCTGTCTCAGTAATTATAAATAGCCCAAGTTAAAAGCTCGTCTATCGCATTAAACAAAATAGAAAGTGAAATCCTGCCGCTACGTCTTCGTAGTCATGGTGACGTAAGTTGTAAACAAATACCAACACCACTTAATGACCCGTCTAGCGGCTGTCTAGCCATGGTCTAGGCCAACTAGTTTCTAGGTTACACGGGCAAGTGTGCCGGAAAAGGATTCCTGCTGCATTTACTTAGTTGGCAGAGTGCGGGCTTAGTGTATGTGAATTGCAGGCCGTTAGAGCAGGAAGGTTTATTATGGCTTTTTTCTGGATAAAACTTTTCTATGTTAATTAACTTAAAAGTACTGATTATTATTGTTTTAATAAATTTGATTGGAAAGACATAATACAAAAGCCGCCGTATTACCGCCGTATAACCCACTAGTCACACAGGGGGGGACCTTTTTGTGAAGGCTAGGCAGCCCCGAATCTTCATTTTTTTTAGAGGCGGGGCAAAAATTACCGTCTGCCGCCCCTTCGGAAAATAAAAAGTGAAGACCAAAAAAGAAGGCACCTTTTATATTGCGCCTTCTTAAAAAAAAAACGTCACTTAACGACCAAATTTTTCAAACCCCCATTTTTCTACCTAGTGGGTCTAGAATATATAAAATTTAAGACGCACTGTTGCTAAAATGTAGGTGGACTATTAGAGATATTTCTTAGAATCAGAAAAGGGTACTAAGGGTAGATACTTAATTAAACCCAAGACTTATACACACCTATGAATCGTTAGTTCTGGTAAGCAACGCATTTTTTAAATTCCTTAATCAAACCCAAGACAAATACACATATACATATATTACAATACGTATATTCTTGTATTTTATATTTACGTTAATTTGTAGGCCTCTATATGCAATAAATACATAATATTATTAATGTATCTCCATTTTTTTATTTTTTAAAATAGTTTCCAAAAATGAAAACAACTGGACGGGAAAAGTTTATGAACAACTTAGCAACAATGCTTATGCCCCATTGGGAATCACTCCTATTTAAATCCATAGGTATCTTATAGGTCAGTATAATTGCTTTTTGTCATCAATCTTATTTGTGATAAAATAGGCGCCGTGTGATAAAATAGGCGTCACACAGGAGAGACCTTTTTTGTCATCAATCTTATTTGTGATAAAATAGGCGCCGTGTGATAAAATAGGCGTTACACAGGCGAGGAATTTGCAGAGAAATTCTAAGTTTTAAAAGCCAATCCCTGTATCAGTATTTTTTTGTCGTTTTAATTAAATCTTATCCTAAAACTATAAATTTCGCAAAAATATCTGCCTTTTTCGTAAATTAGAAGCATCTAGCAAAGTTAAAGATGTGTCAATAAAATTTAACTAAATTAACAAGAAAACACACAAATAGAGGATTCGCTATTGAAACTTGGATTTTTTTGAGATGGTGGGAATAACTGAAAAAATGAACTTTTTTTTTTGAACGGATAAATTTTAAAAACTTAAACTCTTAGGTATGAAATTATTCCATAAATACTATAATCTGGAGTTAAATTGACAAATGAAAATTCAAAGATGGCAGTTGAGCGCCATCTTAAGAAAAAGAAATAAATGGAAAAAAGGGTCGTGTGGCACATTATTTTAAAGCTCCTGACGAATACTTTATAACCCTAAAATATAAACTCAATACCTTCACCTACTACAAAATGACGGGACTGATAATGTAAGATGTACTTGATGTGATTTTTTCTTAAAGATCTTTCAATTGGTGATACTGGTGATAATATACAGGGTAGGACAGAAAGTATATGTTTTTTTTTAAATAAAGTACTCTGTATATTTTATTGTCATTAAAAAGATCTGTAAGTTTTATTCAAATCGGTTAAAGGGTTTTTAAGGTAATTAAAAAGACTCTACATTTTTAAAACTTTTACTCCCTGTATTTAAAAAATTATAAAAAAAACATAAAAAATTACCCTCCAAAGTTTTGTTCCGTAGTTAAAATTAACCTGTATAAAGTAGAATTTAACTTAAAAGAAGCCAGAGGCGTCATAGAAATAAAGACGGAAATCCACTATTTCTTTCTAATTGCGTCGCGTCGTTTAAATGGTGTGCGAGCAACAAAAAGGAAAATTATTTGAAAGTGAGACAGAACTAATAACCGCGTGGCTTTTTCTATACTGAATCGCAGTCTACCAATCAAATTAAAGCTTTGTTTAGTTTACTTCAAACGCCATTATTACAAACTATTTAAAAATTAACTTCTTAAGAACCACAAAATTTCCAAAGAATCGTCTGCCGCAGTTCGAAAATGACGTTTTAAGCTCACAGCATCTCCCTTATTTTCGACGGAGATCATTCTCGCTAAAAAGGCCTAGATCTCTCGAAAACGAAAATGCATTTACTAGTAAATGAGGGTAGCACAGAAGTAGTCAATAAATTAATCAAATTTTAAACATAGATATTGGTGATAAAATTAAACTTTTAAATAAAGGACAGCTGACCGCCAGTTTTTAATTAATTTAATATCCTTTAAATTAAAAATAAAAAAAAATTTTTAATACACAACTAATTCTAAGTAGGTTGTCTGTCAATGCTTTGTTGTCCTTTCTACAATACATGGAAACACCTGCATGAAGCCAATGTGCCACACAAGGATATTCAATCCCTCTCCAAGGATTATGTATTAGAAAGGGAAGTTAATTTTCTAAAAATCTTGTAATGGATAAGTGTTACATTTTTCCAAAAACCCTTTGACCTTAACTCTTGTAACCAAGTTATAATTAGGGATCTAAGGGATTTCCTCTCTACACCATGAAAATAATATGTGTTCAAAATTTTTGATGCACCAACAGCGCAGCTTTTGTTCTAAAAATCCGCGACCGATACAGGAATGCGTTTCGCGGCAAAAAGCAGGCCTAGGTCGCTTGCAGGAAGAAAACGCCTACTATGATAAAATGATTATATTTACCGATGTACCAGTTAGTAGACGTTAAAGGTTTTAACATAAATATTTTAACTTTTTAGGTCGAGATTAAAATATACGTATTTGTAAGTAGGATATTTATATTTATTATCCTAAGTTTTTTTAAATATAAAATTATGTGAGCTAAAACAAATAGATATAACTAATTAAAAAATGAAGAGTTTAAAGAAAAAAATATTTCAATAAAATATGAGTTCTAGAAATAAGTATGAAAAGCTTTCAAAAGCACAAAATGCATATTTTTACTTTTATATTACTTTCGTAACAAAATATATATAAAATAAACACATTAGGATCGGGAATATGAAAAACCATGTTAAAAATGGCTCCATAGGTATCATCAAAAATTTACCGAAACCTATATCTAATATAGTTTTACATCTTTACATAATATAATATACAGTTTTTCTACGGATGGTTTTAATCATACTTGTATTTTTTTATATTTAATTTTAAACAAAAAAGTTATATTTTTATAATAATTCTTCATTTAAAATGCCAAATGCTATAATAAAAATCCCCCATGATATACAGGTTGGTTTAAAATTAAGATACCGGGTGACAACGAAATTACTATCCAGCAATTTATTTTCTTCAGTGCAACCGAAATCTGTATCAAATTTAGGGACATTATATTGTATTATCGGATGCCAATTTTAGATATAATAGCATCTATTTATTACTTCGGGTTAAACCTTGTATATTCTTTAGAATTTGAATTCTGCAGGATCCTGATATAAAACTTAATATATATTCATAACCTAACTCCTTTGGTTTTGGAGAAAACGGCGTTTGAAAATGTCCAAACGACAGCACATTATGCAGTTTTATGGGAAAACAAATGAACATCGCAAAAATTTAAAATGCTTAAAATAGTTCTTTTAAAAGACTTTATCCTTAGATACCATTATAACACTACTTCCTGTTTACCCGAAAGTTTTGATGGAACACCCTGTATATTTCCTAAGATTTAAATTCTTTAAGCTATTCCTGATATAAAACTTATAATATATCCATAACCTAACTTTTTTAGTTTTAGAGAAAACTTAGTTTAAAAGGTATAAACGACCTCACAATAGACTGTTTCATGAATATTTTGTCGTCGTCTGAACCTTTTAAAACGCAGTTTTCTCTAAAACTAAAAAGGATAGGCTATGGGTATAATATAGGTTTTATATCAGGAATAGCTTAAAGGCTATAAATCTTAGGAAATATACAGGGTGTTCCATTAAAGTTATCAGGATATCATACTTAGAAGTTTAAATTATACAGCACTTCCAGTTAAACAGGAAGTAGTATTATAATAGTATTTAAAGGTAAAGTCTTTTAAAAGAACCATTTTAAGCATTTTAAATTTTTGCGATGTTCATTTGTTTTCCCATAAAACTGCATAATGTGCTGTCGTTTGGACATTTTCAAACGCCATTTTCTTCAAAAACAAAAGAATTAGGTTATGAATATATCAAAGGTTTTATATCAGGAATGACCTGTAGAATTTAAATTCTAAAAAATGTACAGGGTGTTCAATTAAAAATATCAAAGTTTATATCACTTCCGGTTAAACCGAAAGTAATACACAGATACCATTATGTCCTAAATTGACATCCGGTGATACAATATAACGTCCATAAATTTAAAAACGGTTGCACTGAAAAAAATTGCTGGATAGCAATTGCGTTGTCACCCGGTATACAGTGTGTCCAGCTGTCCAGGGATGGACTTAATTATACCTGTATTTGTTTATATATATATATATATTTTATTTTTTGAAAAAAAGTTATTTTTAAAATATTGTTTGCTTTATCTAAAATGGTTTAGGCTATAATAAACAACCCCTCATAATATATAGGTTAGTTTAAAATCGCAATAATATTACTTTAAAAAATATTAAAAATTGAAGGAAAATAGATTTTTAACATCACCCGATTTAAAAGCATAAAAAGTAATTAAAAAAAAATTTTATTTTTTAAATGAAATGGAAAAAATTAAGTGTAAACTAAAATAAAAATATTTTTAATAAATAATATAGTTTACTTTTTATATACAAACATTATTAAGTTACACTAAAATTTATGTGTGTATTGACACAAAAGGTAAAGATTTATTTACCAAAAAATTAAAATTTTGTTTACGTTTTAATGCTATTTAAATAGATTGTTATAATAATATTTTTGCTAGCTTTTTTTTATTTGCCAAATTAACATTTTCCAAATATTAAATCTCTTTGCATATAAGGTGTTTTATTAACCTTTTCTTGTAAAAAAATATTTATAAATCGCAAACATGGAAAATGAAACTAGAAATGACTAAACAAATTGCAATACCAAAAAAGTGCCACATTAAATTTAGACGCCATTTAGGTTGGATATGGACAGAGACATATACTTAAGTGAAAATGTCTGAAAAAAAACAGTTTAAAATTTCTTATAAACACCATTTTCTTAAGGCCTTAAAGTTAATACCAATACTAATGCTAATACTAAAAATAAATTTAAATTTTTATTAATAAACCCAGACTAACAAATGACATTTCAAAAGATCAAAAATACTCGAGAAAAAAAATAGTAGGAACTCTTCACTGGTTAGCTTTTAATTTGCATGCAAATATTTCTCACCTCAAGTCAATATTTTAAAATTTTGACGTGTAGGTATATGTCACACTTCTCAAATTCTTAACTAATAACAAAAATTAAATACTATTTTTTTTCTAAGCTACATATTTTGTTAACTATACGATAGTAATTTGAGCCGTGTTAAAAAAAAATAATTTTTAACGTTTCATCAAACTTCTATAATACAAAGCATTCTCAGGGAATATTAAAGTTTAAATTTTTATTGATATTTATTTTAACATAGATTAAAAATGAATAATGAATACAATATTATAGTTTATCGATTTTTTTTTGATAGATGTCTATCTTATTAGTTAACAAGAAATAATTGAGACTATCAGCGCAAATTTCTTTGAAATATTCATTTATCTTAGAACACATGGGTTTTTAGTTATCTTCCTCTTTATTGGAAACATGTTCAATGTGCTAAAATACAAATATTATTTCAACTTGCGATAATACAATGTATAAAAGAATAAGTTAAATGAACTTTAGGCCAGCCAGACAAACCAGTTACCAGAAATTTTCGAGTGATTGAATCAGCTTTGGCAAAGCAAATTCTTTTTGAATAAGTAAAAGACGGCCTCCAAACTGCCGGTTTTAATACCATTTTTATAACTACTCCTTTACTAAGCAAGTTGTCAGAAGATGCCTTGACCTATTATTGGCTTAGGACAAAGAATATAACGCTTTCTCTTTGATTCTTAGTATTCTTAAGACTCCTCACACTATGATATACATATTGTGCATTTTTTTAGTTTAAAAATAGTGTTTTGCTTAATGTACAGGATGTCTCTTAAAGGTGCGAAAAATACTACCACATTCTTGTCTACATATATATCTATGTATGTGCATATATGTGCATATATACATACATATATATATGCACATATATATATATATATATTGTTTCGGAGATACAGAGTCAAAAATTTATTTTCGTATTAGTTTTTTTTTAATAATTATGTTATTAGTAGTGGGTGTAATGTCATAATATTCGGCTAGGGAGGTTTTAGAAAGTAAGAAATTAGAATCGGTTTTGAAATTTATTTTAAACTCTAGATGGCGTCTCGTGCGGTATCTACACAATACTAAAATCGTAATAACTTTTTTGAGCCACTTTGTATGTAACTTTTGGATTTACTGACATTTAATCTAAAAAAATACTTGGTAAAAGTTTAAGCATCCTTTGAATAAATCTGATCAAAAAATACTCTGTACTGCTGGATTAATCTATATAGGGAGTTTCAGAATTACTTGCTGATCTTAAGTTAAAAAATGTATTTTAACAAAAATGAAATTGTGCGTTTTTATTATTTTTAACCATAAAATTTAGAAAATATGTTTTCTAAAAAATTAATTTTGTTACATATCTTGTAAAATTAAAATCAGATTAAAAAAGTGTTATATGAAAGTTGCTTGTTTTTGTATGTGGATTCAGATTCTTAACAAAAAAATTGCGGTTCTTATTTAAAAAACCAAGCTGATATGGATATGAACTTTGAAATTTTGGTCAAGGTCACAAACCAGTGATACCATTAAATTTGTCCCTTTATATCAAATAACTTTTACTTAAAATATTTTCTTCTAAAATGCGCCGTTTTCGAGTTATTTGCCTGTCTCAGGTTAAATGGACCACCCTGTATAGACGCGAAGTCACCAATAAACAGTGATGCGTTTCTCTTTGACAAAAGCTGTTAGCATGTAAAGCATGCAACGCAACCTCAAGTAGGTTTATGCTTTAAAGGTACCTTAATTAAGAATCTTAAATTTGTGATATTGAACTCACTTATCTACTCGTGACATCATTTCCTCTGTTTGGTGTTTTCGAATTTATGGCGGGCTTTTTGTATTAAAGATTTATTTTATAAAAACTAAATATTAACTTTCATTGAATTTTTAAATAAACTCATTTATACAGGATGGTCACTAAAAGACCTGTACAAAATGCTACCACAGTTTTTTTGAAGTAAAATATAACGATCTAACGCAATTTACCTGAGACAAAAAGTTTGATTGTAGGCGAGATACAGGGTGTTAAAGTATTTATTTATTAAAGTTATTTTAAAATATATTTTTTTATTATTAGAAATGTCTTTACAAATTTGGTACTGGTGGCGTTTAGGCTAGAAAATCGAAATCTGCTTATATTTTTTTGTGAAATTTAGAGGGAGCTACGTGCTAACCCTTTACCTATGTTCAAAATGTCCTAACTTTTTGTCCCTTTATATATTATAACTATAGTGAAAAAAAATGTATTATTTTATATTTTATTATTAAAAAGGGTTGCAGGTGGCTCCCTCTACATTTTACAACAAAAACATAAGCAGATTTTGATTCCATGACTTAAAGAAATCCCCAATACCGAATTTTGTAAAAATTACCAATAATAAAAATACTTTAAAATACCTAAAATTAAACGGAAATTTGACACCCTGTATCTCGCCAACGATCAGATTTTCGACTAAGGTAAATAGAGTTAGATTGTTGAATTTTGGCCCAAAGAATTTGTGGTAGCATTTTGTACATACCTTTTCGGAACATCCTGTATATGTATAATAATATACTGAATACAAATTACATTGGATGTTGTCATCTATTTCATGTGTTATACATTATTAAGTAAAAGAAAACGTGTACATGTTTGGCTTTCAACAAGGAGTCTTAAGCTTCTCCAATTTAAAACAACCGATAAAATAAGAACACGAAAACAAATAACAAATAAAATGCATTTCGTGCAACAGCAAAAAGTACTGTAAACTCTCTTATATTTTAAATTGATTTTTTTGTGTCATTGGCGTCACCACTTATTGTTTAGTATGAGTTTTAAACTAATGTGATCATTGTAATTGCCAAAATTTTAATAGATGAATTCAAAGTTGGACTTAACTTGACCTTTAGTTCAGTTGATGTCGCGTTTACTGTAACATTGCATTAAATTAATTGTAGTATGCATTGAAACAAATACTAATTTAAAGTGTGAAAAAGAGTATCGAAGTGTTAAAAAAGTTAAAGTTTTTAAGCCACTCTCGTTTTATTAAAAAAAAATTAGTTATAAACATAATGATAATTTACAAACTTTTATTTCATTCCAAAAAGGCATAAAAACAAAAGACGATTTAATCTAATTTTCCATGGTTAGTATATACAGGCTGGTCCTTAAGTAATGGATTAAATTTTAACTAGCAAATTGTGAAGATACCTTAGTACGAAAGCTGCTATTAACTAAGATACAGGGTGTTTAACTTCAAAAAATATTTTCAAATTATTTCGATAATATTGAACACAAGCAATTGTTTTTACAACATATTCTATTAGTTTCTGTTTTCACGGCAACTATGATTAATTGCAACGTGCGCCATTCAGTATCAAAAAGACCATTTACCTACATAATAAATGTTGTTTTTTAAAGAAAATCAAGTAAAGTGTCTTAGTGTTTTACATCGTTGTACTAGGGTTAAATCACAATACTTTATCTTTACAGTTCTTCAGTTAAAGTTTGGCCCATTACTTAAGGACCACCCTGTAGATCAACCAATACATATCGTTACCCTATTTCGCGAATCTCGTTACTAACCTAGTAGGATTTTTGCACAATCTACTAATTTGCTAACGGAGAAACGTTACTCAAAAATCTCATACCTCCAATTATTATGGTATACCAGGTGACACAGGATGCTGTTACCCCCCTCCCTCAATTTCTTTTGTAGTTTTTAAGAGAGACTAACACAAATTTTACAGTATAATTATAGCATAAATTAACATTTTTTGTCATTATCATGACCTCAAAATCACTTCCTGTTTAACAAGGTGTACTATAAACTTTCTTACAGGGCCGTATTAACTGTTTGAGGCGCTCCGGGCTAGAATTTGCGGAACGCCTATTTTTCACCCAAAAACTTTTGAAGAGCAAAAAAAAAAGAAAAAGTCCTTTTCTTCGTAGCGCCTATTTTGAGTGCCAGGCGCCTTACTTTACCACCCGAAATAAAATTTGATAACCAAAAAAAAAAAGGTCATTTCCTCTTTTTCGCGCCTATTTCATTCCAAAGCACCCGACCCGACATAACCTTTTTAAAAACTCCCCTGTCTAGCGCCTATTACTCCTCTGTCTAGCGCCTATTTCTTTATGGCGCCCTAGGCTGTAGCCTAGTCAGCCTAATGGTTAATACGGCACTGCTTTCTTATTTTAAATACAACTAACTACTTTTTTTAATACTTTTATTCTGTATAAAATTATCTTTTAAATCATATATCATACAGGGTGTTTCTTTTCAAAATATCGGTCAGAGAAGATTTTTAAAGAAAATCAAGTATCGTCACTATACCTGCTTTAAATATATTTTTTTGCTAAGTAGGCTGTAAAAATAAAAGAATAACCTATTTTACATTCGCTGGTAGTGACATATTTTATTTTCTCTCATAGATTACTGAGATTTCGTAGTTTCAATTTTTTAATGCTATTAATGAAAGGAAATTCGAAATTTGACAAATATTTTAAATACAAAACACCACTATTTTATTTTATTTTTAAATTTTACTCCAAAATCTTTTTCTAATGACATATCACAACATATTGTTTTGTTTTTTAAGATGGCGACCATAGATCATTTATTAAATAATTCCGTTATTCGGATGTCGTCAATAAATGATCTATGGCTGCTATCTTCAAAAATAAACCATATGTTGTAATACGTCATTAGAAAAGATTTTTTGTAGAATTTAAAAATAAAATAAAATATGGTTATTTTTTTGGTTGTTTGTCAAATTTTGAATTTTTTCTTATTAATAATCTACAGCCTACTTAGCAAAAAATATGTTTAAAGCAGAAATAATGTCTATTTCTTTAAAAATCTTCTCTGACCACCATTTTAAAAAGAAACACTCTGTATGGTATATCATTGAAAAGATAATTTTATACAGAATACAAATATAGAAAAAATAGTTGTTATTTAAAATAAGAAAGTTTATGGTACTTTCGGTTAAATTGGAAGTGATTTTGTGGTACATGATAATGACAAAGAATGTTAATCTATGCGATAATTATATTGTAAAATTTGTATTCGTCTCTTTTAAAAACTACAACAAAATTTGGGGAAATTACAACATCCTGTGTCACCTGGTATAATTCCTAAGTCACAATAAATTAATAAAACATCTTAATATTTCAGGTAATGGGCTAAACAAAAGTTTTCCTTACCTCTTGTAAAATTTTTCATTATGGAAATACGAGGTTTGCAAATTGGGGTAACGATATTTACATAATATACCTTAAATCCATTAACCAAATGTCATTTTTCTGTCATAAAAATTAAAAACTTGTAGGGATGAACGACCTTTCAGAAATTATAGGTATAGTACTTTTAAAAATTGCAATATTATTGGAAAAAGAAACTAAAATTATAATATTTTTGTTTTTATTAAAAATCAGCAAATTAGTAAAAAATGAATTGAAATTTAAAACTATCATACTTTTTATACAGTTGATTTTTTTTTAACTGCTATTCTATTAAACAAATAATCATTTCTGACCTAGAGTTCAGCAAGCCTTAAAGAAGGGTCTTAAAAATAAGCAAAGGTATCTAAGTAAATCTATGCAATTTTTTTGGCAAAAAATTATACGCAACCGGTTCTATTCAAATCGCCACCACCGGGAAATTTCTATAGGCCTTACTATAGACGGGATTTTATGCTCTAGACCCCTTTTAAAATTCGCAAAAGGGAAGCAGACTAATGCCCTTTTGTCTAATAGACGTATGGGTTACAGTGTTGTCACAGTTAATTGTTATTCAAGTAGATTTGGGAAATTTTAAAATAGATACTGAGTTAAAATGATAGGTTCATTAATTTTTATCAAGACTTCTTGCTGGTAAAAGAGTACTAAAATCATATTATAGGCCTTAAAAATTTAAGTAAATAATAGCATGTGGGGGTTCAGATCTCACAGTTGAGTCACTTTGAGTTAACTTAAAAGCGATTTGTTAAATTTATCGCTTTATCTTAAGCATTTTAAAACGCACGGTACTTCTTTTGATATAGTTAAAAATAAAAATATTCAAAGTTATTTTATTTTATGTTTTTTAGTATAATATATTATACAGGTAGTATTATTTTAAGGGACATATACTTTTTATTACGTTTTTACCTACAGTGTGACCCATTTCGAATGAAGACACCCATGTAGAATTCTTATTTATTAACCGATTGAAATATATATATATATATATATATATATATATATATATATATATATATATATATATATATATATATATATATATATATATATATTTAATATTTAATTTAAAAGAGTTCTACTTGAAGACCTAATTTGACATCTTCAATTTCGTTTTCAAGGCCTACTATGCCACTTTTTTGTTGTTAAAAATAAAGAATTATTTTTATTAAAAAATGACAACACCACTGGATTTACAGTGGCTTTATATAGCTCTGAATAAAATTTCATAAATAAAAAAGTTATGACAACCAAAAATTTGAAAACTCGTCAACCTAAGAGTTACAAAGTAACACACTATATCAACATTTAGCCACACAATTGCCAAAGTTTAGCAAGTTTGCCACTACGAAACAAATGCCTAACTATAACACCCTTATCATTGCTACTTAGATTTAAATTAAAAATAAATTTTAGATACAATTAGTAATGCTCGTTAAGTGTGCGTTTAAGATTTCGTTAGTTTTACCAATTTGAATATTTTTTTAACAATTAGTTTATTTAGTATTGATTTATTGTTTAAATTAATAAAAAAATCACAATTTGTGTGGCTTAGTGTTGATACAGTGTGTAATTTTGTAACTCTTAGTTTGACGAGTTTTCAAATTTTAGGTTGTCATAACTTTTTATTTATAAATAATTATTTATGAAATTTTAATCAGAGCTATTTAAAGCCACTCTAAATCCAGTGGTGTCGTCGTAATAAAAAAATTGCTAATAAAAATTCTTTATTTTTAACAACAAAAAAGTGGCATAGTAGTCCTTAGTAAGATAACTTAAATATTAAAAAATAATATATATTCCAATCGGTTAATAAATAAGAATTCTACATGGGTGTTTCCATTCGAAATGGGTCACACTGTATATCAGCTGCAGTTTATTTTTCTAAAACAATAAATAAGAAATTTTAAAAATAGGATAAAAAGGAAAGTGTTATTACTTTTATATTTTACAGTATTATTAACCCGATATTAACAACCAAAGAATTGTGCTATACCGGGTGACAACGAAATCCCTATCCAGCTTATTATTTTCTTGGCTTCTTGGCAACTATATGAATAATCACATTAAAATCAATAACATTTAATGTCCTTAATTTAACTATTTTTGAAGATTCTTTCATTAAGGGCATATTAATACCACTTTCGGCTTTACCAAAAGTTTGGCAACAATCGACTTACCTTATAATGTAATTTAAAAAAATTATATGTAATAAACATTAGTTTTAAATTAGTTTTTTTATGGGGATATTTTTTTAGGCTCAATAATTTTTTACATATCGGACATTTTGTTCTTTTACAAAAACTTTTACAAAAATTTTGTTTGGCCATTTGGACAATTTTAATCTCTATTTACACAAAAATTTACAAAGATAGGTGTGGGATATATTACAGGTTAATTTCTATCACTATCTTATTATAAAATTTAAATTTTAAATAATAACTGGCTGTTTCTTTTAAAATGTCAAGGTTGCTTAAAACGAAATTTCAGCGCTTTTGCCGTTTGAAAATTTCCTTTTTTTAACCATTTTTAAACCTAATTTTCAGCCCTAAGAGTTAAAGTTTTCAAAATTATATTTATAATCATAACTCCTTTTTCCAAATGGAACAAGGGGGCTCGTTAACATATCATAAAAACAATTTTATTCCAAAAATTTGGTACAACATAAGCGGTATTTCGGAAAAAGTTTGTATTTAAAAAGCATGTGATATAATGATTATAAACAAACCATTATACCGATAAATACCAAATTTTGACATCACGAATTTGCTGTGAAAAGTCGTACTGGAAATACCGCCTATGTGGTACCAAATAGTTTTTATTTAAAAAGCATGTGACAAAATAATTTTAAACCAACCATTATACCGATAAATACCAAATTATGACATCACGAATTTGCTGTGTCCTGTAGAAAAGTCTTACTGGAAATACCGCCTATGTGGTACCAAATTATTCAGATTAAAATGTTCTTTTAGGGTATGCTAACGAAAGACCCTCGTAATATTAAAAAGAAAAGAATTTATAACCCTAAATTGAATTTTGCAAACATTGACTACGCCCTGAAAAGACGTAAAAAACAAAAGACGATTAATATTATTTTTTCATGGCTACTTTACTAAAAATAAACCGTTTTAACTTAATTATGGCACTCTAGATTGAAATTAAAAAAAAACTTGACAACAGATGTGTCAGCAAAAGATATGAGGTGTTATTGTATTCATAATGTCATATTCTATTGAAATAAAATAAAATATACCGGTGGTGCTATTTAAAATTGGTAAGGAGCACTTATTTCCGGTTAAACTGAAAGTAATAGAAAACAAATAAATAGTTCAGCCAATTCACAAATATGTCAAATAACTATATACCAAATTTCATTTTTGTATCGTAAAAGGTAAAAATGTTAGGGAGGAACCACCTATGAGAAACACCCGGTATGTGTATTTGAAAATCCAAAATAATATTTAATTTATGGTGGAATATTAATTTAGTTATTAGACTCTTGCTTTAGGTGCGATACAACGTTATTCCATGATTAACACAGTTTTGTACTATTTGCGAGTTACTACGTTGTTCGAGCTGACTCTTAATTACATAAAAATATACATTTGAGCTAAATAACATAACACATAGGCAATGTGAGGAAAAAAGACAATTTAACTAAATCCTAAATCCCGGCATGTAAACATGCGTGACTAATACTGACTGTTTTATTATTCTATTACTCGCCGATGTACCAAAACTGCTTGCTCAAGCAGTATAGACCGGTGTAAAACTGTATTTTAAAATTTAAAAAAAAACACTTTATTTTTGGCAAAACCTGAATATTTATTTTTATCCCTGGAATCCTTATATAAATCAATTATTAATATCATAAATTTTATAAAAGTTTTTTAACGTAATTCAAACAATCCCGAGGAAAAATTTGGCAACATTTTCTTTATTCAAATGCCTTTGCTATTGAAATACCTGTTTTATTTGCGATGTGTGTGCAAAAAATATTAGCAAACCTTTATAACCCTCTTCTATAGAGCAACAGGTTTAATATAAAGTGATATTCAAACTTAAACTGGTACAAAAAAGTGTGTAGCAAATTTTCTATACGTACATACATACATAATATTATAATCTATAAAACTAAAATGGAAAGGTATATGTCGCAGTCAAATGGTAATTTTAGGAAAATGGCTCTTGTCTTGGCAAATGCTCTTTCCAAGGCAAAGTACTTTATGTAAATAATTTCTATATATTACCTAGGAAAATAGTATTTGCCGTAGTCCTTGTTAGGCAAATGATTGTGATATATTTGATAACCTATTAGACGTACAGTATGTTTTTAGACTACAGTAAAAAGCACAAGCCCGTGTAATTTGATTGGTTCGAAGCGCTATAGAAGGTCATGCAAAACTGTCACATTGGGGGAGGGGGTCATGGTTAGTTCTGATTGGTTAAATCTTTTTTTAATTCGATTTTTAAGGAATAAAATAACCAGAACTAATCATAACCCCCCCCAATGAGACAGTTTTGCTAGTGACTGTTTAGTTAGTAGCCAAATGTTTCTATTTTCATTTGTTTAAAAATTACTTGGCAAATACAAAAACAAAAGAAAACAAATATATAAAGACCTCAAACAAAATAAATAAATATTTTATTACAGAAAACTTTCAGAACTTTAAATAAAAAGTAAAACTAAACCTGGAGTGCTATTGTTTATAAAATATTAATTGTTTAAATATATATTTGACCCAGACTTAAAATAGTATAGATTTAAGGTACCCGCACATATGACGGCATCGGAGAGAACAGCGTTAAATTCATGGGGTGGCCCGGGGAATAATCCCCCGGAGCATAAAAAAATAATCCCCGGAGAAATTTGCGAACCCAAAATATATTTGGTAGGCAAATCATAAGTATGAATGTAATTTATACAAGTTATGTAATGTTATACAAGCTGTTTCTTTGGTTTTAAAACGTGAGGACATTTTTTTGCTCCTTAAATTTTTTGGCGGTAATTTGTTTTTTTTGTAGTAACTTTACGATTTCCCCCGAAAGATAAAACTCCCCCGAAAAACATTTCTAAATTCAACACTGGGACCGACGGTAGGTACGAATTGAAAAAAATAGTCTCGGTAAAATTAAAAGTATGTGCGGTATGTGCGAACAGTAGGCACAGGGTTTAAAAAATTCAGCGAAAATATAGCAACCTAACTTAAAATCCGGCCGATATTGTTTTATTTGCTGTATTCCTTTTATGCTTCAGAACCGCCCAGAACGACACCATAGGTGTTCCTTTTACAATTTTTTGACATTTTTTCATGTTGTAGAACCGTTCTTGACACTATTGACAGTTCAGAGAACGGTTCTACAAGGTAAAGGAATACACTAATTTGTGCGATACAAATCAGGGATTACGTTATTTGACAAGTATTTAAGCCGATTCTTATCTGGGGGTTTAAACCCACGGTTAAAAAACACTACCATATACGATTCACCCATGACTCGCATGTGCGTATGTGTCATTTAATTTCACTAAATTATTTTTTCCGATGCCATCGTATATGAACGTACCTTTAAAAGGTATTTCACATAGTAATCTTAATGATTTTAGTTTTGTTATGTTGTTTTTTTTCTAATTTTCAAAATTAATAGTGTTGTTTACTACTTAATTTAAATTATTAAGATCAATTTACACAATATTTCTTATGTGAATAAATTAAATAAAAGAAAAAAAAGTTTGCTAATTTTTATATTTTAAATTTGGGTATCTATCTGACAAAGTGCACAAAAGGGTTACAAAATAGAGACACATTATTATTTATTAACAATTTGTCAATTATTTAGGATTTAAAGTACAATTTTTTTATTTGAGGAACTTCGTAACATAAAACCAGATTCTTAAGGCGCATCCAGACTATGTATACCAAAACATTGTTTTGTAAAAATATTATTTAACTTTGCTTTTATTGTTGTACTATATAACAAACTTTTGTAACAAACTGCACAATTTTTTTCAGTTGTATCTAGTCTCTTCTTTAAAATCAAAGAAAAAGAATATTTATTGGTACAAGCCACAACTTGCCTCTTGCTACAATGCTTGCATGTAAACATTTCGGATAAGATGACTAATCGGGATCGCTTTGTTGGCTTTGTTGTTGCTTTAGACCATCTAATTTCCACGCATTGGAATAATTCCGCATTGCACTTATCATAGTGGCACGACGTGTATATCCTATTTTAATCCCTTGTTTACATTAAATTGCATAATTTTCTACAAAGTCAAAATGTTCGGTTTTCTTAGTCAAGAATGATTTTTGTTATTGATATTTGAATAAAATAAAACTTTTAATACATAAGAATATAATGCATAATTTTTAAGAACTCTTTCATAATTACAACATGAATGAAATTGTAACTGTACATATTGTAATACATTTAATTACAATAGGTATAATTGAAATATTACGTGTTATATATTTACTTTTTTCAACCTATTTTAATAATTTAGAAATATTGTAATTTTGTTTTTTTATTTAGATTCAATTATATAGCATAATAGCGATGTGCACCAAATGTTTCTTTTAATATATTCACATCAACAATGTCTATTTTACTAAAATTTATTTTATCTGCTATGAGCAATTACATTTAACTTTATAAATATAAGCCAAAAATATACAGGTAAACACCGTACTGATAAAATAAACTATAAGAATCGTCATAATAAATGAAAAACAATTTTTAAAAGTTTTAACTAATGCTGAAAGATATTACAAAAATCCTTTAAGAAGTGTGCATTATTCCCTGTTATATTTAGAAAATGACATGATAAAAATTGATATTTTTTAATGTAAGACAGAATATGTAGTTTTCGCTATCAACAAATAACATTTATAGAAACAATCAGTAGCGTTTCATAATAATATTGTATAAACATATAAAATATACATATGCATTATATATTTGTGTTAGTAACTTACACATGTAGAAATCAGCTGATGTTAATTATTAAGACATGCAGGGTGTTTCAAAATGCCGTACAAATATTTTAATGACGTATTTTTAAGGCCAAAGTGGGACTTTTTTCAATAAACATCTTTTCCAAAATTCCTTCCCCTTCCTTTGTTCATTTTTAACGTTGGATGTTACTTATTTTCTAGCGACAGTCAGACGTGACAAATTTACAACTGACTTTTACAAAAGTTGTCTAAAAGTATTTGAAAACTTTACATACCTTAGAAGTAATATTACAGTGAACTTGTAATAAAGTAAACGGCTTCAGGTTTAATCCTGTCAGAATATTCCAAATAATATCTTGTGTGTCAGGATCATCAAGATTATTATGATAACCGTCGTCATTCTCATTATCGTTTCTAGAATAGTCCCGTTTTACATACCTATTTAATTGTGTCCACTATTGGGTCTTTGAGACTTTTGCTAGGCATTATTCAGTGACTGGGTCTGTCTGGATAAGAAATGCTCATGGTCGAATTGCAAAAAATATCATTATCTTTTAGAATACTTTGGTGCGTTTTTGAAAAATTATTATTATCTGAAGTAGTAGCTTTTCGATTTTTCTAAATTATCTTTCAAGGTTTTGCTGCAGAAACTTCTTCATCCAATGATTTTTACTCCTGTCAGGAACGCATTCGTGTGGCAAGCCATCTTTATATATCGTTTGATTATCGTCATCGGATAAGACTTACAGGGCCAAATTAAACTTGCACACTTTTTAAATAATAATAACTTTTCATCTGTTGCGCCTCTCTATATTATTTTTAAAAGGCTAATAGGTAGATATGTTTTCTCTAGGTTTGCCAATTTTGGTTAAATAGATTAAGACAGGACTAGACTTACGGAACTTTTTCCAAAACACTGTACTTAACCTCGTGCAAGAGAAATCTGATTAAGCTACAATTCAGCTAATACGTTTTTTTTTTGTTAACAAACTATGGAAAATGATTAAGTTAAAGCGAATCTGTCAACAATTTCAGGATTTTGGAATTATAAATATTTTTGATTGATAAATAATGCTCCGCATAAACCATGCATTTCTCTGAATTAAATTTTTTTTGTCCTTTGAAAATCAAAAATGTGAGGTTACCATGGTTACTAAGTTAGATGCTGACCAAACTTAACAGTAAATGAATTAAAAATAAACTTATTAACCATATCGTAGATAAGATTTTTTTGCCACGAATTCATCCTTTTGAAAAACTCGTAACTCGTAAGTCCAGTCCTGTTTAATATATTTGACTAAAATTGACACACCTGGATAAAACATATCTACCTATTAGCCCCTTAAAAATAAAAAAAGATAAAAGTTTTTATTAGGTAAAAAGTGTGCAAGTTTAATTTGGTCCACACTGTATTACCTAGCCTTGCATAGAGTTTTTAACTTTTTTGTTCCAAAACACATATAACTAACATTAACGCATCTAGACGTGCACAGACGTCCATATCGTCCCATTTTACTTATCTGGCTATCAGAGGCTAAATATTTGTGATGAGTAAAAACAAATAGCCACTGATCTAGAAGGATTTCCAATAGTTATCACCTGTGCGAAACTTTAGTTACATTTCATGGGTAAAAAGGGATTGTGCGCGTGGGTACCATTCTTTTTCCATCTTCAACGAATTTTGACGGGCATAATTTATTAACGCATTGCCTGGGTTCCCAGTTTAAAGCTCGGTGAGGGACAATAAACCACTATAGTATTTGGCCATGGCATTTAAATACGCATGCTTGCTAACGTACCGAATTGTTTACTGCGCGAAACCGCAAAGATACCAAGCTACTAGCGACTGAGGATCTAAATGTGGGCTATATATGTAAACAGCCAATTAGGCTTCACGTTGGATTTTATAGCAAAAGACATTCTCTACAGCCGAGATGAGCACATGGAGCTTTTTATCAAAATAAATAAAAACAAATTGTTTTATAAATAAAATTGTAACACAAACAAATTTAATTCAGATTATTAAAAATAAATGATATTGGCTAAAACAAAAATAATTTTTTTCTATACTTCGCTATGGCGGCAGTCAACGTGTTAAATATAAATAATCTTTAAGAATTTATTCCTATTTGAATAATTCTTTATTAAAGTCTTATTTACCCTATGAAGAAAAATATATTTTTTATTCTATTACTTAAAGATGTAGAAGGTTAATTAGTCCAAAATTAAAAAAAAAAGGATAAGGTACTTGAAATAAAGTATAACAGATAATATTATTTGAAGTGTCTTTAAAACACGACAAAATTAGCCTCACACAGCACAAACTTTGAAAATGTATTTTATGTATCTATTCTTATTTGGTAAAGCAAATTTAACTTTATTTATTTTTATCAATTCCTAAGGCCTCTGACACGATACTAAGCGTCAGCGTCAGCGTTGAGCGGAAAATGTGAAAGAGCTGATCTTTATGTGAGAATAAAAGAACTTTTTTAATCAGCCGCTCAACGCTGACCCTGGTTATCGTGCCCGAGACCTAAATGTGGACTAACAAATTCTGGATTCTAAAAATAGGTTATAAACTTAACATGTGCAAAAAAAACAAAACCCTAACAGACCTTAAATAAAACATCTTATAATATGACCAATGGATATTGGTTAAATTTACTAGACCATACCAGAAAAAAAAACTTAAAGAACATTGAATTAAACACAAAAATTCACCACTCAACATCATGTCATAACAATCACAGGATAAAACATAACAGTGTTTTAGCAAAAAATATTTTTAAATGTTTGTGAAAGGATTTTTTTTAAAGAAATAAGTGTGTAGCATACATATAAGTTAATTGAAGAAATGGAGTTAAACTTATTAGCAGAAGCAATAAGATAACCACCATAAAGTCATCGTTTAATTTGCTCAATTCCTATTCAAAAATATACTGCAATAGGGAATTATTGGAATTCATATAAGGTATAGCAGTAATAAATTTAGCAGTATTTTGACTTTACGCATGCTCAGTAGTGGTTTTAAATAAGGGAAACTTTATTAAAGTTACTGCTAGACTTTAATTGTGCAAAAATATAGTCGGTCGTTTCCCTTCCTTATTTTGACATTTGAAAACGAAATGAGGTTAAGGGTGAAAGTAATTTTTGTTTAAATTTAATTTAAAATATACTAAAAAAGTTAGAACTTCTCCATTTGTAACTATACAAAACAAATAAATAAAATAGACTATGAATAAAAACAAATAATATTCCAGTTTTCAGGTTAAAAATAATACAAGCATGTCATGTTGACCAACAACACTTCTTCACTTAATAACACTTCTTCACAAAATAAGGTTTTTCCCTTATTACTGCTAGCACTATTTGCCTATTCCAATAATTCCCTAATATCTTCTAAAAACCTGTAATAAAATAATAAAGCCCATTTCTATTTCCTATCCCCGTCACTGAAAATTCCCTTGAAACCAGATCATGCAATTTTTATCTCCCAGCATTCGAAAGTTGACACATTTTTTTCTGTTGCTATGTATAATACTATCGCACTTTTATCAAAATGAAGGTCATATCAAACTCTAGTTTTTATTTGAATAGGAGATAATTTTTATATTAATTCAACACTAGCTGATAATTTTGGCAAATAAAAAATTCTGCGTTTTTGCAATAAGTCTAGGCAAACATTTTTATCTTAGATTTATTGAAGGATATGGTAAATTTTAACTAATGTATCCTTTTCAATTTTTTTCCGGTAGAGGTCTTTACGTGTGAATGAGGTTTTCACCCTATTTTTATTTATTTATTAGCGGTAATAATGCAGGGTGTAAGTGATGACTTTAATTTTAAACGATGATTCCTTGAAATTTTTAGGTAAAAAGTTTTTATAAACATATATGTTCGGAGACGCTTTGTTTTCGAGATACAGGGCGTTAAATTTATAAAAAAAAAGTCTGCATTTTTAAATATCTTAAAAACACTTTAACTAATTAAAATAAAATTATTTACACTTATTTAATGTAATAAGGCGCCTGTTAAGCTCTACCTAGATTAAGATTATTCGTTCCACTGGCGTCTCAGTGGAAACACAGCCAATATTATTGAGAAAAAAGTACACCACTAACTCTTTATAAAGTTTTTATACATTTTTTGAATAACCAAATAAAAGTGCAACTTTTTAGTTTTTGTATTTTCTTCATATCTTGCTTCGTTCTTGAGAAAAAAAAATTAGTACACTTTAAATGATACTAAAAATATCTTTAAACAGCATAAAAATCTAAAATTAAAAAATAAAAATTTTTCTTAGTAATCTTAGTAAATAAATGTCGATTTTCGATAAAATACACCACTGTTTATTTATTTTAGCAAATAATTGTTTATTTTTTTATTTTGGTTTTTACCATGTTGCCTATGGACACTTTTTAGAAGAAACAAAAGTGGTTTTATTTTTATTTATTTTTTTAACGAAGCTAAGTACAAAAAGAAATTAGGAGACGAAGAAGTTGCATTTTCAGTTGCTGAATAGGAAAAAATATGAAAATTTTGTTAAAAGTCGATGGCGTACTTTATTTTTCAATAATATTGGCTGTGGTGCCCACTGAGACGCCACTGGACACAATATTCTTACTATAGGTAGAGCTTTACAGGCTTTTAAAGTTTAAAAATACCGACCTTTATAAAAAAACCTTTGACGTCCTGTATATCGATAATGAAGCATCTACGAACATATGTTTATATAAACTTTTTTACTTGAAAATAACAAGAAATTACTCCTTAAAATTAAAGTACATTATTATTTCACATTCACTTATAGGTGTATAGGCAAGTAAATCAACCTTAAATCGAGACCAATGCGTTACCGTGTTAACAGGCCGGCAGTCTTTGTTTATTCTTTAAGTGTTAGTGTTTTAAAGGCGTTAGACAGCCTTGTTTTATTGATGTGGCTAAACGTATATTGTCTTGGACATTATTTAAATTGTTTCCTTTATACTCTAATATTCGTTATATTAAAAAATTAGGTATTTTAAGAAGTTACAGTACACTAAAAGAATATTACTTTAGGGAAACAATAATTATTTGCATTATTACATGCACTTATTTAAATAATTTAAGAAAATATTTAGAAGTTGTTAATACCAAGTTTATACAAAAATAAATTATAAAATTAAGTTTAAAAGTTTATAATGCATTTAACTTTCGAAAGAAAAGCTTATGAATACTCATAAGATTCTAATTTATAAATAAATGTTGCCTCCAAACACATTTGTTTACTTTAAAACTACAAATCAATCGTCTGCCACTGTTTAAATAGCATGCATGACCTTAGGAAATATCTGCTCATACAGCAAAAGAACATATTAGTAGGAGAGATAGTGAACCCTTCGAGTAACGTTAAGCCGGCTACAGACGACATGCCAAGGCTTGGCAAATGTTCGTTTGCTCAAACGTTCCCGCATCCCAACGTTAGCTTTGTTTTACTATACATATGTTGTGCATACACACGATGCGGTAACGTTTGAGCGAACGGACATTTGCCAAGCCTTGGCATGTCGTCTGTAGCCGGCTTTGACCTGCAAGGCTGGAAATTTGTACAGTGATGATTTATAGCATGCTAAGTACGAAAATCATCATCTAGCAGGCATCAGCCGTGCACATCATTACCCTGCATATTTTTAAAAGTTTTAAAAATTATAAAAGCAAAAAACTTGAAGCTCTAAGGTTGAAATTTTTCGAGGATTTAGTTTAGAATTCATAGCAAGGTTAAAAAAATGACAGTCGTTTTCGATGAGCACAAGTACCTGCCAGGCAAACTGAAAGGTGTGGCTGATTTGGATGGCCATATTTTTAAAAACTAATAAGGTTAGGATGAACCTAATGTGGTGTCTTCTTAGAGCTCTTTTAAATATCTTTTTAACGGTGATACTGGTGAAAATATACAGGGCACCCTGTATTTTTATCACCATTAAAAAGATCTTAAAAAGTGCTTTAAGAAAATGCCACATTAGTTACATCTAACTTTATTAGTTTTGGAAATATGGCCATCCGAATCAGCCACACCCCTGAGTTCCCCTGGCAGGTACTTGTAAACATCGAAGACGCCTGTAATTTTTTTAACCCTACTTTGAATGAACTTAATCTTAGAAAATTTTAAGCTTACAGCTTAAAGTTTTTTTGTTTTAATTAATTTTTTAAACTCAAAAATTTAGCCAGGTTATGATTTTCCTACTTAGCCTGCTATGACTTATTACTATACAAGAAGACCATCCAATAAATGAATCCGCCTAACCAATATAGAGCATATTTCCAATTTATACAAATTCCAGCCTTAGGTCTAACGTTACCACTGAACGTTACTTGAAGGGTTCACTAACTTTTGACGAATATAAATATACAAACTCTTTATCAGCTTGATGCGTTTAAATTGTATTTAAAGGTGTTGTAACCACTAGCAAGTAAATGTTAAGCAAAGAATGCCTGCATGTAATGCACTGGTCTCGTTTGGTTGACCTTCTTTGCACGCATTGGCAAAAATTCCGCATTAGGTCTTAGTTTTATGTTTTACCCATTGGGTAAGTAAACATACTAATTTAAAGTATTTTTTATTCATTACACATTTTTTATTAAGTAAACTTTCTGGCATGAAAATTATGGTCATTCTCACAGATATTTATTTGTTCAACATTTTTTTTAGTTTAATTTACAAACTATAATTAAAATTACAAATTATGAAACAATGCCACTGGCCATAAGGCGGATATGATGTCCCAATGAAAAAAAATAACTAAACTTTCTTAGAAAAAAAACGAGATTAATAGTCTGTCGGGTAATTATTGGTTACTTATCATTCAAATATGATTAAACTTAAACAAAATGTGTACAGACTGTTCACGGTTGGGGTTTACAAAAGGACAAATGGATTCAAAATTTTATTTTTGGAAAAAAACTTAGTTTTGATAAAAGGTTTGTTCTTCTTTTTAACCTACAAAAATTGTGTCCTTGTTTTCATCAGTTAAGAATGAAAAATTCAAAAGAATTACTTGAGAATTACTAATATTACTTTTTATTTACATTTCATATGAACTGCACGCTGTGCACGATTAAAAAAATATTAATTACGTGACAAAGTTGTAAGTCAGGGTGACAGAAATGGTATTTTTATAGAAATCACACTTGTCTCTGCCACCTTTAGTTAGGCATATTGCATCCTGTTACGAAAAAATTGTATGAAGACATAAGTTCAAAGACTAATTTAAACTCCAAAAGATATAACCAAACATGAAATAACGATTCAAACTTTTTGTCAGTTTTAATAATATTACAAAATTTTATGACGGATAGGTAAAGTTTTTGGTCGAGTATATTTTGGAACCTGGGAATCTTACAAAAATATATGAACTTTGCTGTGGACAACTTTTTCCGGTAAATAAAACAATTAGCTATTGTAAAAAAAAAAATAAGTGGTGATAAAGAAAGCTTTATATGTATATATTTTTTTAAACTTAACTGAATACCTTATCATCTTTATTTCATATTTTTAACGATAATATTATATAAAAAATCTATTTAGAATAGTATACTTTTAATGACCATACTAATGTTACCGGGCTATCAAAAAGTTTCATGAAACCTATTTTGAAGTTATCAAAAAAATATTTTAAATTATAATAATAAAATGGCATAAAGCACTCTAATAATTCGCTTTATCAAAGATCTACTTTCTCCAAATTCCTACACATGATAATTTTTCAATTGTAAACGAATGTGATCAAGGCATTTTTGCCAAATTATGTAGTTCCATAAAAGTTTGTATTATTGTTTTTACCTTTACAAATCTGATTCTAAATTATTTTAATGACATTTTACCTAAATATGAAAAATAAAAACTAGTTTACTATCTTTTCTCCGATATGATGTGTTTTAAGTTTTTGCGAATTATATTTACAAAATTAACATTTTCTCTTCGTAATTCATATTTTTTCCTAAGAAAACGCACTTTTTCTTAAATTGCTCTGTCTGCGCGGGTATTATGTCCAAAGCACTTGTCCCCCGCCCTCCTCTGCACCCCTCTACAAGTATATAATAAAGATTTAAAAAAACACACTTTTAATATTGCTAACAAACCAATAAATATTTTGGTAATTCCGAAATTCAATTTGACTGAATTGTGCTATAACTAAAAACAATGAAATATCATACTCTCTTTATTATTCATTATATAATTTAATGATTGAATTTGGAAAAAAGCAACAAAAAGTACGAAGAGGTCAAGTTAGAAAACCCCTAGATACCGAGTTGAATTACAATTTTAAAAACGTATCAAATTTATTTAAAAATAATTTTAAAATATTTTTTAAACTTTGACTCCCGGTATTTCAGTTAATTAAGTCGGGACCTACGTAATTTTAGGTTACGGTTAAGGTAAATGGCAATATTTTAACTTTACAATCTGTAGCTTAATTTTGAGCCTATACTAAAGGACCAGCCTATATAACTTAGGTATAAATGGAGAATATGTGTCTCATGTCTAAAACTAGCCTTCCTTGTACAAACAGCAAAAACAATAAATTATTGGAAAATATGTTCTACATCCAACTATCTGTTATTTTATACTTGGAAAACAATTGATAACCTACACCAACATCATAATACATATGTACGATAGATAATAATATATTGAACAAAAATTCGTGTAAAAACAAAACAACTTAAATTTCTGAACCTAGGACAACATTTAATATTCAAACTTATTAGAATATTATACTTTGCACAATTTAATCGATATAATGAAATTCTAACATTTAGTTCAAAAGTACGATTTCCATTATATTTGCTTCGTCTCTTCTTATTTTAAAAATATTATGTAATTTATTACCAAGTTTTCAGAATTATAGTAGCTGATATAGAATCTAAGATAAATTTTCTTAAAATATCGAATAGTGGTGATTAAAAATGAATATGAATATTTCTAAAGTTAATTTTCTGGTGATATAAATCCATAGGGTGAGTTTAGTGAAATAGAACTGATATGATAATAAAATAGCTTTGTAGTTTGTAGAATAGTTGGTTAAAATTAGAAATATATTGCCTGCTCTAAATGGTGAAGTGTTTTTAGAACGTTGTTACATGTACGAAACATGGTCATTTTGTATTCCTTATTTTAAATTATACACTAAAAATAACTTTCGTTATTTAATCTTTAATTAGATAGGAATTTGACCTTGCCAAGAAATGGTTTCTAGTTATTTACGCAAAAACCATACATCAAACAAAAAAAGTCATGAGATCAGATTTGTTCTAAACTAAATGGGTATTTAAAAATAGAATTTGATTTAAAAAAATGCAGTGGCGTACCTTTTTTTCTTAAATATTTACCTTAAACCCCTCATGGACGACAGTGGTAAAATTTATTGTTTTTCTTGTATGCCAAAAAATGTCTTCTGGTGCAAAAGGTGCGTCTCCCAATTTTTTTAAAAAATATTTGAATGGGTATGAGAGTTATAAAAAACAATATTTAGTTATAGTTAAAAAAATTTAACACTCCAAAGTTCAAAAAGTAAGCCGTTTAGGACATATGTTTATATAATGATTTGTTTCTAATTTTCATCGTAGAATCACCCCTTAAAGTTTGTCGGTTGAGTTACTGGACACCCTCTATAGCTGTCGCAGTCAGCCTTGAAACTTTAAATCGCGCCAACCCTAACTTAGCGTAGGATTTTAAAAGTCAACCATATACCATGGATTCGTAATAAAAAAATCTATATTTACGTATTTGATTTTTTTTAAATAAATGACAGTAAATACATACCCTTAAGTTGCCTGTTGACATCTGGTTGTCAGGCATTATGCCCAAGAAAAAGGTATACAAAACGTGTTGTGGCCTTATCTACATTCTGTAAATATTTTAATTACAATTAAAAAAATATTTAACGGTATTCATGTAAAAAATGTAAATATATTTTTTTAATTACACTATATTAGCCCAGGATATGGTTTGCCAACCCACCGGAAATTTATTTATTGATAACTTTTATTGTTAAAAAATATATATTTTATTATAAAAACGGATAATAGGTCCATTTATACAGTACTTGTCTAAATTCTGGACCTTCCTCCTAACTTTTGAATTGTTCCGTATTTTTTCATGTAAATTTTAAGGACTTTAGTGAGACACCATAAATCAAATTTTAGACAGAAAATGACAGATATAAATGTCAAACTAACAGCTGAGCGCCATTTTGAAAAGAAAAATTAAACAGGAAAGGGGGCCTTGTGGCTCATCAGTTTAAAACTGCTGACGAGTACTTTATAACCTCAGAATATAAAGTCAATACCTTTACTTACTACAAAATGGCGGTACTTTAAAAATTACCTGAATACCTTATTTAGATGGCCGTATTTCCAAATCTAATAAGTTAGATATACTTAATTTGGTATTTTCTTAATTCTCTTTTAAGGATTTATTTAATAATAAGATTGGTGATACTATACAGAGTAGAACAAAAAGTATTATTTTTTTATTTGACACACCCTATATATTATATCACCAATTAAAAAAATCTATAAGAGACTTTTAGGAAAATACCACATTAGGTTTATCTACCTTTATTTGTTTTGGAGATATGGCCATCCAAATGACGTATTCAGGTAATTTTCATAGTACCGCCATTTTTTGGGAGGTAAAGGTAAAAATACTTTATATTCTCGGGTTATACAGAACTTGTCAGGAGCTTTAAAATAATGTGCCACAACACCCCCTTTTCTGTCATATCTTGTCTAAAATTTGGTTTATGTTGTTGTAATAAGGTACTTAATATTTCATAAAAAAATACCTAACAATACAAAAGTAAGGACGGGGGTCCTAACTTTAGACAAGCACTGTATAGCCGGAACTTAGACTAACATATTTCTGGACCTACGACAACGTTTAAAACTTAAGCATTAAGAAATAAATCTTTAAAAAACCGTGTCATTAGAGTATTGTTAATATCGCGGCCTCCTAATCCTACGTTAGATTGTGTAAATTACTCTTATCTTATTTAAAATAAGTTTTGAACAAAAAAAAATTGCGTTAGTGTGTTTTAGCTTGTTTAGATAAAAAGCAATTTTTTTAAAGGTCATAATCATATAGTAGAGATAGAAACTTTAAGTAGATATTATTAATACATATTTAACACACTAATATTTTTATTGAAACAGATGCCTTAAGGAATACCTAAAATTTGAAGGGTAAGTCCAATAAAGTATTCTTTAATTAATAAATATCAATGTCCTATAAACATGTCATGTCGTAAATGCACTTCGTCCAAACTATTTTTAGTTGTGGTACATGTGTGCCTAAAATTTCACGAAAATTTTGTACACTCCTGTTGTTCTAGAGTACTGTTTAGGTTGAGGTTATTGTTTGTCTTAAAAATGGAAAACCCCAATATATATTTGGGGATTAAGAAGGGTAAACAATGATGTTGACCAAAATGTTTTGTAGACACTATTTTTCTTTTAATTAAGCTACCCAGGAAGTTGGTCGTAAAATAATCCAAATGTTTAATTTCTTACTTTTTTACACAAAAAAATGTTATTAAAAAAACCGCCCCTGGTTTAAAGTGGGGCAATGGCATATATTAAAAAAAACAGAAAACCGTAAGGTTATTCGCGTTAATAGTTAATTTTGTGTCAAATAACCACATTGTGATTGTCAATATTAACATTTTATTATTATTTTTTGAGGGGGGGTGTATCTTACAATGGTTGTAGCTTAGAGGGAATGTATTTTAGCACTTATAAAAAAATAGTGTTACTTTCACCTTAAAACTAATTTTTAAAACACCCTGTTGTATTATACTAACGTTTTCCTTAAAAACATATTGCTGCAACTATTTTGCACAAACATTGTAAAACGAACTTATCTTTGTATTTCAAAAAGACCACTTAGCCAGTATCAATTTACATGAACAGTTACTTGTAAGCATGGCCGTTTTAATTTGGAAGCAAATACTTAAAGTTATCATAATTCCTGCATCATACTTGCTGTTGGTTCAAAATTTAAACCAAATTAATATGAAAATAAATATATTTCTAATATTAGTCTTTATTAAAACCACTTTTGGCAAATTTATTTTTGTTAAAATAAGTTTTAAATTTTCCGCAGCAAAGATGCTGGACGTATTTTATAAAGAGCCATCATGATGTTTAAATAATTTTAATTTAAAAAATAATAATAAAGTTTATAAAAAAATGTTTACATAACTTTATTAAGTACCTAAATAATCATAAATAAATAGCGACGAAGCAAAAATTGATAGATTAATTATTTAAACTTTATACCATAATTTATGACGACAGTAATTGAAAAAAATGAATAGCGCATTTAGTGTGACGTCACACGACGTTGACGTTTTCCTACCCTCAAGAACATACCTATTAGAGGCAGTCTTGCTGCTTAGCTGTGCAAACAATCGCATGCTTAAAAAGCAATTAACTTTAGCTCTGCATAATCATAGTGATCAGCAGGACCAAAAGCGATAGATTATACTCTTGTCATATTTCTTTCTCATGCGCTTTTTCACACTGCCATAAACGCTGACTCTAGAGGTATATTTTTAAGGCTTTGAATGGAATCCAAACAAACCCCTCTACCCCTTACCTCTTCATAAAACAAACAAAGGTTTCTATAGAAAATATATTTTATTTTTCATTTTTGTTACATTAGTGGCAGAATTTAAGATATTTTATATTAGTTTTATCAAAACGGATTACGAGGAACCTTTCACCATTAATATAATCGATTGAAGTTCTTAAAAATTATACTTTTGTTTACATAGTTGGGTTAGGTGAATAAATATCACAAATAATTACGAAAATTTAGAGTCACAGTGTCACAAATAGCCGACACTAGTCACAAACACTTTAAAAGACACAAAAAACTCACATAAATCGCGTTATTTTAACTTTCAGTACGAATTCCCATAATAAAAATTAATTGTTTGCATTCCTTGCCTGCATCGTGACGTCAAAACTAAATACGCGTATTACCAAAGGAGTTAACTTTTTAAAAATATATATTTTTTACCGAGGTTTTGTTTTCATTTAAGTGTCAATAAACTTTTTAAATTGTTTTTTAATACTATAAATAAAATATTTTTAGTGATATACCGGCTTTTAAACGACGCCTATGCCGATGCCATAAAAACCTCGCGGAGCCTCATTTTCAGCTTTAAAAAATAGAAACAATAGAGATAGAGTTTTGGGAGTTTTTATTTATTGCAAATTTCCTCCTCTTTTTTAAGATTCCTTAAATCTTATTATTTTTAAAGTTATTAACAAAAACACTAAACAACTTCTTTTATTTTTCTTACTTTGTTAATACTAACCGCAATTTTTTATATGCTAATATAAGCCCTTAAAAAACATTTTTTTTTTAAGTCATTCTAAATCGAATGAGCTATCGCACATATTTTTAGAAGCTTTCTGTTTTTCACATCTTTAAATTGTTTACTGGATTAAATATTTGGTTTAGTTTACAATTAGATCGAGCCTTATCAGTTTTTAATTGGATGTACGAGGTGACGAACACGTTGGCAGATTTTTGCTGAAAACGCTTTAAAAAAAATGCATGTTACAAGAACTATTAAGATATGTTGCCTTTTAGAAAGGTCTGAAACATGTGTATTATTAACAAAATGTACAAAAAAAACAAATCTCTATAGATTAGTACAAAATCCAAATATGTATGAGATCTTTAAATAGGTTAGATTTGACCCAGTTTTTATCAGAATTTAAAAATATTTAAATAAGTTGAATGGCTTTATAAAATGACTGATAAAATGAAAACTGGCCAAGTCAAATCTAACCTACTTAAAGATCTCATAAATATTTTGATTTTGTGCAGCACTCATTTAAATCTCCATTCTGTTTGCGGTAAAGCCCACAACCACGCATAATTTTAGTATTGACCGTGGCTCACCTTTTTCACATTTATTTTTTGGTGGCATTTGGATTTAACTATACTAACTAACTAACAGAAATGGATAATAAGGCAGATACAGGGTGTCAAAGTGAAAAAATGCGTTTAATTTCAGAAATTTTTTATGTTTTGATTTTATTAAAATTTAGTACCTAGGGCTATTTTAACATTAACTTTAAATAGCGCATGTAAAACTAGAGATACAGAGTTTTATAAAAATATTCAAAACGTACCAAAAATTATGGAAATAAATATCGTGAACGCAACTAACAGTTTTTGACAATTTTTTTTATGCAAAACTCCCAAATTGTTAATTTAAAATATTTTAGCGACACACATTCTTAAGAAAATTAAATCTCGTACAAAAAGTTTTTTCCGTAAATTGTCGTCAGATAAGCCGTTTTCATGTAATCGGGCTTTGAACTATTTTTTTAATTTTGTTACTTTGAGTTTGGATTTTTGTTACTAGTACAAAATTCAATTTTTCTTCTGAGGCACATTATACACTACTTTCTGTTTAACCCGTAGTGCTGTAAAATTTAAAGTTCTTTATGTGATAACCCCAATAATATTAATGAATTATCCTATATATTATTAAAGATTTAAATTCTTTAAGTTAATTTATTAATTTGTTTAATTTGTTATGCCCAAAAATATTAGATAAAAATCTGTAAAACTTTTATACAGGAAGTTTTTTATGTCCTTTTTCTTTATCATCATAAGCTGGTGGCAAAATATAAATAAAAACCCACTATTAAAAAAAATATAATATAAGTTAAACAGGAATCCATAAAACAAAATTTAACTTTATAAAATATGTTTTTATTATTGTCCTGCACTGTTACTGACTGACTGCTTGCAATATATATCTATTTTTTGGTATTGTGTCTCTTAGAAAGTAAAGTTTAATCTTCTTAGGTCAACAAAATCTATAAATATTGCATTTACTTATAATAATTTGTTTCAAACAAAAAAACAACATTTTTTTATCTCTAAAGGTCATAAGGACATCTCTAAGGAGGGTAATGCCTAAGTGAGTGTTAGAGTTAATGAATAAAAATAGTTGTTGCTGTGTTAATAAAAATAAAGTTTTTATTGTAGTAATGGTCATTACTGTTTGAGACTCTGCATATACTTTTATTATGAACTCTTATACCAGCAAATTTCTTCAAAACTCTTTTCCAGAAGAAACTAAATTTATACGTCTAAAGGTAAGTATCTTCCAAAACAACAATTAGGAACATTTTTGTTTATGTTGCATGTTTCTAAAAAGTTTCATAATGTTCCAAAAAGTTAGTCATTATTGTAGCAACAAAATAAAAAAATATTTCTGACGTTTGTGTTTCCATATCAAGGGGTAAAATTAAAGGAAAAGTCGAGACCAGTTGGAAAACTGGAGACAAAAAATTGAAACCTGTTGACATTTGTAATTTTAAAACACAAAGCAACATTCCGTAAAAAAAAGTTTCTCATTGTTGCTTTGGTGGATACGTACCTGAATATTGTTTGGAAGTTGACGCTAAATCCATTTTTTTAATTAAATATGAGGTACCACCAAACAAAATATAAAACATATTTATTAAACACGTTTTTAGAATAAACGAATGGTATATCATTTTAATATTACCAGATTTTAAATTATATAATAAATATTAAAAAGTGTTATTATATTACAACATGTTCTAAGATTAGTTATTTTACTTATCAATACAACTTACGTTTCTCCACAATTTTTAAAAAGGTCAATAGTAAAATTTTCGATAACAGTTGACTTTACGCATATCACGTAGTGTATTAAACATAGTTAAAATTTGATGCAGAATTAAAAAAATGTAATAAAAAGAAGATGTTCTATTTAGAAAAGGTAAATAAAAATATGAAGAATATTTAAAGTATATTTAAAAATTAAAATTTTTGTATAAATAAGTATAAAATTTCCTTTTTTTAGTAGTAAGTATATACCTACAACGTTTTATTCAGTTGTTTTAAGATAATAAAAAAATGCACAAATTTTAATTTATTTAAAAAATAATATATAACAGGCACACTGGCATAAATATTATTTTCAAATTATTGTATCTAAAAACTGGAACATGGGATCCACACCAAATATATATATATCAGATGATATAAGCTTACGGTTAAGAAAGAAACACTTTTTTTGGAATTTGCGAAAAGAGTTAATTTCTTGATTAACCCTTTCAGAGCCATTCCTGGCGGCATTTTTGCCAAATAAAGGGCAATTTTTTAATTTTTTTCCTGTTCAAAAATATTAAGAAAGGAAAAAAGTTAAATCAATGTGCAATTCGTTAATAAATGATTTAGTTATGTATTGTGAAAGTGGGAACCTTTTTTTTGCTTTTCAAAAATTTTACACCGGGGAGGGTGGGGGCAATTTCTTTTTTGCACAGCGTGACAGAAGACCCAAGAACGGCACTGAACCCTTTCCCCTCCAGAAAAAAATTCAAGTTTTAAAAGTGAAACCTCTTTTTGTATTTTTTAGCGAATTTAATTAAATTTTATTGATGTATTCAAAATTTATTATAATATAGTTATCTATATCAATTGCATTCTTTTCATTTTACAATTTCCCTATGCAAGATTTTTTAGTTGCCCCTAATTAGAAGAGAAATGCAGATATTTTTACGAAAAAACGCAACTTGGATTTTCCTTGGGTGGGGGGAAAGGAGGGAGGTAAAAATAAAATAAAATAAAATATAAATCAGTATTAATCTAACTGATATATTTGACTTTTACAAAATATAAAAAACAAATTTATTTAGACACATTCAAAAATAGACCCTTAGCAAGGTTGCGCATACGTCAAGAAATAAACCCCTGGATGTAGACAATGACTACGTTATAATGAATAGCTGTAGCTAGCTTGAAAACAAAGTGGCTTTGCATCCAACTTCACAGTGGACATCAAATGAAAAACAAACCTCACTTTTTATTTTGTCCCGTTTTGAGTGCTGTTTTTGGTGTGAGCGTGTTTTAAAGTTTTTCCACCTGTTCTTCAACTCATATTTTTATAAAAATGTTAAAATTATATATGAAATTGACACTGATGACGTTCGAGGAAGTATTCATCTGAAGTTAGGCAGTTATTAAGCTTGAAACGTTTATATCGTGTTTCTAATCGGCTTCAGTGAAGTCAACCCTACTTATTTTTAGGATTGACTCGAACAATTCTAGTCACTTTTAAGCGCGTTTATAATGCTTTTTTCAAGCCACTTTTAAAAGCCGCTTAAGCTTAAGCTAGTTCCAACTATTCGATATAAACGTAGTAAATGCTTCTGGCTAAAAACCATAACGGATTTGAGTGGCTTGGACTAAACACCATACTAAAAAACCTGAAAATTTAGAGTAATGTGCCAAAATTGTTACTGATATTAAGTAGTAAAGAAAAGGGCACCCGATAAAGAAGAAAAGTTAGAATTGAATTAAAAGATGCTCCTATTATTTGTAATTTAACAATTATCCGAAGAAAATAATTGGCCTCATTTTTATTTATAATTGGCAATATTCCATATCATATTTTTAATTATATGCAGAATGTTGTTATTTGTCTATTTTGCCTTAGATAACCTTCAAACTATTGTGTTGTTAATTATATGACCGATTTTTTACACTATCAACTAAGAATAACATTTAATTAGGGGAATGCAGACGCAAATAAACAGATGTTTACGTGGACTTATATTTATTTATGTTTTTGACGATGTATATTTTTGTCATTTTTTTTATTGTTAGAAAGCGTAAAAAGCAACGCAGGGTAGGAGCATTTTGTCCAAAAATACCTTGTTTGGATTTATTTAATTTATTTCAAGTTATACACAAGCTCTGTATCATACAAGGTGGCCATTTAAAAACGAAACAGAGCTTATTTTGGTCACTTAATGTCATTTAAGGAAAAACGCTCTGACCGGTCAATTTTTGATTTTAAGAGGAAACATTTTTTGCCACTTTTACTCCCTTAACTGTAACCGTCTAGCAGGGGTAAGACTTACTTCTAAAATCTTATATGGAAAAAGGGGCTGGGTAATACTTTATTTTGAAGGTCTCTCGACCCTGATTACAACTGCCAAGTTTGAAGTATCTGCTATTATTTCCGTTGATATGACAACTTGTCAAAATTTTGATTTTTATTTTTTAAGCTACTTTAAACTAGAGGGACATAAGGGTTAAACAACCTTCAAAATTAGATACAAAAAAAATTTTTGGAGAGGGTGTAATTTAAACTTAAATTTTAGGGGTAAGTCACACCCTCGATTAAGATCTCATTTTGAAGATCGTTTAACCCTTATCATATCTTTTCAGTTTAAAGTAATTTGCTCCTACAGATAATTTAATAATATGCAATAAAAATCAAAATTTTGACAAGCTGTCATATAAACGATAATAATAGCAGATACTTTAAATTTGGCAGTTGTAATCAGGGTCAAAAGACTCTTAGAATAAGGTATTACTTAACCCCTCCGTCCATTTAAAATTTTTGGGGTGAGTCTGACCCCTGCTGTTGAAGTTCAGGGGAAGAAGGTGGCAACAAAATGTTTCCTCAAATCAAAAATTGACGGTTCCAGCATTTTCCCTTTAATGACCTGAATGGCTACCATGTATATCTGGTAACTAATTTGTTCTTTGATTTATTTAAGACAGGGGTTGTCGTATAGGTAAAGACTCATCTCAACTGAAAATGGTTGTAGGACAAACAATGACTAATAATGAAAAATATTAGTTAAATATTTTTACCTAAAAAGATAATCAATTATTTTAAATAAAAAGAGTGAAAACAGAGTAGTTATCTACTTTTTGTGTCAGAAATATTTTGATATAATAAATTTAATTATAATCGCGTAAAAAAACTAACCTACGACTACAACTAACAGTAGAGTACTAATTGACATACCAAACATCATCATCACTTGTATATTGGTTTAGTTTTCACAAGCCATTAAATATTCAGCTGAATATTCCTTAACCAAAATTATTGTAGGTGCCCAAAGTATTTTTAAAATGATTAAAATTTGTTTTATTTAGTGTGAATTAATAAGTCTAAATGTTGTTCTTAAACAAGCTAGGTACGTATTATAAGGATTTTTTAGGAATTAGGTTTGTAATAATTGGTAAGAATATTATCAGAACATTTTATTGCCACAATTCGACTTAAATATCTTTTTAAATTCAAAAACGCTTTGATTACATTATTTGTTGCAATTTAAGAGATTTTACGTTATTGTACTTAAAAAATCAAATAAATAATTTCTGATCAGCTACATAAACCTTTTTGATGTTCTTGTAAAAGAAATAAAATCACTTAATAATTTTTTGTTTTATCCACTAACACAATTAAAAAAAAACGTAGATTTTCTCCAAAATAATAAATAAAGGCAGTTTACTCTTATATAGGAAAAAGTCATCTTATTAAAATTCTTGCGAACTCTGTATACAAAATCAATATTTTTCTTCGTAAATAATATTATTCTTACAAGCTAAAATTGTTTTTATGAATGCCGTTTTGTTGATAAATTAAAAGTTTTATCCACTTGTCCATTTGTAAACCGCATCTATGAACAGATGGAGAGCCTTATTAATAAATATAGGTACACAAAAATATAAATTAATTGTAAAAATATAGAGGGGCCAAATTCTACATTTCTTCAGGGAGATGCCATTGATAAGCCGTATATTGCGAAAAATTAGAAAAACAGCTTCACTAACTTAGTTTCTTACCAAATTAAAATGGGCCAGGTGTCTAAAACGGATATTTTATAAAAATCATACAGTTATTGTATACGACATTCCCCTACTTTTTAAATACTCTCACTAAACTAAAGTTGCATCTGACTCTTAGTATAATAAAGTTTTATCTGAACTTGTACTATAGTGAATACAATTTAATAAATAAAACAATTATTATAAGAATAACAGACTATGGAAAAACAACGTAAAAGTTATACTTACCTAATCTACTTATTTAAATATCATATTTTTGTTGACCCAACAAGGTTAAATTTGAGTTTCTAAAGACAGGACTAAAAAATAAAATAGACATATCATTTCGATGTCGTATCGTACAGTGATAAGATGGTGCAACGGTCAAATATTTTGGGTCTTATGCAACAATTTTTATATCAACTGCCTTTATTTAGCCAGCAGAGATGGTCGAGATTTTTAATCTAGACACGCGGCCGCGTGTCAAGCCAAATTTAAGCGCGCCAAGTGTAATATTACACGAACCACTTGGTGCCACTTTTGACCCCTATATAACTTAAAACCCATTAAACATAAAGACATCAAACAACGTGTGTTTATTTATAAGGGCAACTGAAGGCCCAGATTTCACGAAGCTTGTTCTAACAGTTATAAAGATACAAAGGTTTACAAGTTGTCAATTTTCCACTGACTGACATATATATCAAAAACCTAATCCACTTCCAGATGATCTAACAAAATTTAATTTGGAATCCAGCTCGGTAATTGTGTAAAGCGTAGAAAAAAATCTGATAATAAAAAAATAAAAATTGGGGGTTAGAGGGTCCTCATACAAAAAAAGGTTTTCTAAATGTAGCGTTTGAACTGTTACAAGTAGATTTTTGAAACTGCATTTAAAGTTATGGTAATGTATTATTATATTTGCTATATGTATAACATAAATATAAAAATAAAATAAAGTCAAAAATGGGGCAGACTTGGCTAACTTAAGCATAAACAGGAAACGTGTTGAAAATGTAGAAGATATTAAATAGGCAATACGCACTGTTATTTTAAACTTTAAGAAAATGTAGACAATATAAAACTTTGCGGCGGAAACGCAAGAAAAAATGTTAAATCTAAAAATCTGCCTAGTTTTCTTTACAAGTAATGAGATTCCAGCAAAAACATAAATGTAAAAAAGGTCAGCCAAGTTCAATACCAAAATTATGCTTGGCTGTGGGCTTTGCCGCAAAAAAATGGAGATCTAGATGAGTGCCAAGTTCTGTACAAAATCCAAATACATATGTATGAGATCTTAAAGTAGGTAAGATTTGACTTGACCAGTTTTTATCAGAATTTGAAAAATATTTAAATAAGTTGAATATATTTATAAAATAGCTATTAATGAAATCAATAAATTGTTTAATTGTCTCAAACAAAAAAATATGTCAAATTATCAATTTAGCATTCCAGCGTAACAGAGATACAGCGCTGAAGAGGGTGCCCCATTTTGTTATCAACTGAGGAGTATCTCAGTTATTAATAAAGATAGAACCTTGCAGTTTCCGAGAATCTATGCTACCTTTTTGTGAAACGAAAGATACCGTAAACAGAACCGTCAAAGCCCTTTTAGTTTTTGAGCTACAGGGCGATATTAATATTGCATTTCAAGCACCCCCTGTGTCTCAGTTGACTGACAAATTATTAAAAAGGTAAAAACGGATTTCTAAGTATTTTTTACAGGGAATACAGTGGCTTAGTCAACATTTTTCTAAATGCAAAATCAGACACCCTGTACAGTCCCTGTGTGCACTAAGTTGACATTGGTTTGACAGCGGTGATTGGTAAAAGGGGTCAGTATGCTTTGGTTTATATAAATTAGTATTTAGTGATTAAACCAATTGTTTACATTTCGCATTTTTTCAGTTGTTAAAAGTAATAAGATTTTGGTACAGTGGTGTCTCAGTCACTGGCGTAGATAATTTTATTTCCTGCAATAAATGAAGTATGTTTTAACCTCCTTTGTATGGAAAAATCAAAAATCGGCACATTCAAAAAACATATTTACTGATTTTATTTGGACTAAAACATGTTATATTGTGAATAAAATACTACAAAAACCAATAAAAAGGTCTTCCCACTTTCAACAAACAACAAAGTTATTTAATAAAAAAATATATAAAATTAGAAAAAGTCAGTGGCGTACGTTTTTCTTAATAATATTAGCTGTGGTGCCCACTAAGACGCCACTCTACCCAATAATTTTAATATCGTTAGAGCTAAATATTGCCTTATTACTTCAAACAACTCTACAAAATTTAAAACAAATCGGCTTAAGGATTTATTTTTCCGAAACAAAGCAAGTCCGGACCAATGTCAATAAGACCTTTCTTCTGTAAAACGACATATGAAATCACCTCTTGAAATTTCGTAGAGTAGTTGGGAAAGACCCTGTATATACTTTTATATTATTTATATATGGACTCAAAAGAAAGAAAATATATTTGACATAAACAATGTACCTATAACGACATTATAACATAAGAAGATCCAATACGCAATAACAAATCCGCCGAAAAAGAAGCCTTAAAGTATTGCTCTCGAGATAGCTCTTCCGCTGTGCGAACAGCAAAAGGCACTAGCAGTATTTTTTCTCTCGTTCCGCGTACCGATTGGTTTAAAGAAAAAGGCAAATTCTTCGTCCAATGAACATGTTTTAAAGAATAAACCGAAGATACCAAGATGTTTTAATCGGTAATTGCGATTGACAGTTGTGACCGAAAGTCTAGAAACTAGTGTCTAAACGAACTTTCAGTTTCGGCCAATTTCGGCCACAATTTGCCTTAACTTTTGCCGAAACCGAAACTGATTTCGGAAGTTGTCGAGTGCGCTTGATTAACTAACGACTAAATCAAAAGCATGAAAGAAGAAGTTTTTATGGCATATTTCGCGGAACTTGCTAAAACATATAAGCCCAATACCTTATGGTCAAGGTATTTCATGTTAAAAAGTGTCATTAAGATCAAAAAGAACATGGATTCAGGCAAATATTACATTATTTTTGAAAAAGCAAAATGTGGGATTTAGACCCCAGAAGGCCAAAATTTTTTCGAAAGATGAAATAGCAAAATTTATTAATGATGCTTCAAATGATGTCTATCTAGCGATGAAGGTAGCAACAATTTTCGGACCAGCTGGTGCATGTGGTCGAAAAGAATTGATGAACATTAGCATTGATAAGATTGACAATAAGGGGATTTTTTAATTGTAAATATTTCAGGCTCCAAAAACGATTTTAGCCGAAGTTTTGTCATTTCCGAGAAAATTAAAAATGGAAAATATCTAGCTTTGTTTAGAAAGTATTTCAGTTTACGAAAGCCCGAAACACCACCCAGAAGATTTTTGTTAATTACAAAAAATTGGCTGGTACTGTCCAGTGCATAGGAATAAATTCTTTTGAAAGAATGCCCTCTGAAATAGCTGCCTATTTACGTCTTCCAAACCCAGAACTTTACACGGGACATAGCTTTCGCCGTCTACAATGTTAGCTAATACTGGTAAAGGCATAACGAATATTTAAAGACTTGAAGGTTGGAAGTCATCATCTGTTGCAGAAGGCTACCTAGAAAGCTCTACAAGTTTCAAGACGGACTTATCAAACAAAATATAATCCCAAAATTCTTCTACCTTTGAACATAGCAAAACGCACTTTAGGTCCATTGTACCGTCTTCTAGCAAGCAAAAATGTGTCTCTGTTACCTGTAACGACGACCAATTGAACTTTAACGGCAATCTCCAACTCCGCAACTTACCCACAACAACTTGCCTCTGCGATTAATTTGCAAAATGCTACCTGCGTTCCTAACACGTGCCGAAAGTGCCTTTTCCGCACTTGATTGCTTGATCGAACTCCGCTACGTCAACTGCAGTCGCGTGTGGAAAATTGGCGCTTTTAGCACTAGTAAGAATCGTCGATGTTTTGGTGAGATTACTGGCAGATGCCATTTAAGTGATTAATATTTTTTAAAAGGATTCTACTTATTATTTTTTTAAATGTCTGTGTCATTTATTATCCTTAATGATACATATAACATATTCGGTTTCGTTCAATAACTTGTAAGTAGTTTATTTCATGCAAAATATAATTTTTTTCCATGTATACAACGCCATGTTCCAATTTTAAGTAATCTGATCTCCAGGTTAAATTTATAAAATTGTAATGGGCAGCGTAATTTTTTATCGCGACTGTACTCAAAAAGCTCACTGCTAAGCCTCGCGAAGCTCGTAAAGATTCTTTCTGGCACCGAGAGTATTTTAAAATGTAGTTCGTTCCGTAAGAGCTCTCTAGCTTTATTGATTTTATGTAACTAAGACATTCTTCCCTACAAAATTTAAGTTTTAAAACTAAGCACCGCGTTCTAGCTGGCCCGGGAAATGCAAAGAAAATGAGGGAAAAGTGCGTGGGGACAGGAACGGATCTACAATAAAGTATAAAATACTGACCCCTAACGGTTATTTGGTATTTTTAATGGATTAAAAGCATTAGCGTAGATAATTTCATTTCCTGGGGTGGGAGGGGGAGGCGGGGATAATGCAATAGAGAATATATATTAAATATGTTTTAACCTTGTTTTGTATGGTAAAAATCGGCAAAAAAAAATATAGAAAAGGTCCTCACCTTAAAAATACTATCAATTATTGTTTTTTTCGCCCTTTCGGGGTCATCCCACCCAGGTCGACGATCGCCCTTCTAGGTGGTGCACTGCAGCCTAAAGGCTTATTGTACCTTGACCCCTACTCCTTCCCATTCACACACCATTCATTCCATACCTTGGATGATTGCTGCTCGGTCCGTTCGTTCACCCCCGAGCAGAACACCGCGTGCCGTTGCCCAAAACCGACAACGCCGGTCACCCATCCAAGTTATGGGCGCGCACTTCACTGCTTAACTCCGGTTATCGACGCTGCCGATACAACCGGAGCAGCCACAAGCGCGCCTATCAATTATTGTACTAAAACATATAATATTGTGCATAAACAACTACACAATTAACAGGTCTTCCCCTTACAAACTCTACTTCACAACCTAATTTCTTATCACCCTTACAAATTTTTAACCTATCTGGGGGGTGGGGGTTGTTACACCCTTAACCCCCCTTATCTACGTCAGTGATTAAAATATGCTTTCACAATAGAGATGTTCTGACAACATATGAAATTCAACCCAAAATAAAAATCGATATCAATATGAGAGACTTATACAGAATCAGCCAATCATGTATACATACTGGCAATGCGTGGAAAAGAGACAATCGAACGCGAACGCGGCATGTAAACATGAGTGACTAATAGCGCTTGTTTTGTTATCACATTGCTAGTCGATATGTAGTAAACTAATGCTTATACGGTATTTTAGGTTTTGGTAACATGTGATATAATCATGCTGATGTTGTCATGCACTGTTACCCAAAAGTGTGATATTTTTGACCATATAACCATTTTTTGGTTGTTTATCAGCAAAAATAATGTTTTCGCTCGAAATTTTTTCCCAAAAAAAAAAAAATTAAATTACCTTAGAAAAATATTAATAATAACAATGATGTTACAAATATAATGTCAGTGGTGGATCGGTTACCTTACTTTATATAGATAGATAGATGCCAAATTGCCAAAACAAGTTCTTTAATTACGTCACGGCTCTGGCCATCTCTGCACTAGGAGTTATGGCTTGTCTAATAAATTCATTGACACCCGGTATAATATAGAATATGTCATTAAAAAAATTCGAGCATTTTTTATTTTTACCTCTTTTCAGCCGCCCCTGCACGTAAAAAGCGGGGGAAGGGGGAGAAGCTCGACGTGCCCTTGGGTTTTTCACTTTCATTAGGGAGATTCGGGCGGAGTTTTATGAAATTTGCGTAAAAGAAAGTTTTATTATCCCGGATAGAACATCTGGTTTTTGAATATCGCTTTATTCTGGCAGAGCTTTTTTATTACATCATGCTATTTTAAATTTGTATATAAATCCGTTTTGATAACATTTATAGTAAATAAATAAAACAATTGAAGTAAATATTGTAAAAAAATATTTGTGTAATACAAAAATATTTACCAATTTCATTTGTCCCGGGTATCAAGTTATTAATTTACACCCCCTTAACCTTATTATTTTTTATGGTACAAAATAAACAAAAAAATCAGCTTGTTTGGTTAATTCTGTAGTTTTATGTCTCATATGATATACAGGGTACGTCAACAAGTATGATTTATTTTTAATGGAACCCCCTACATATTATATTACCATTGAAAAGATCTTCTAGAATGCTTTACAAAAAAATACTTAAATTGATAATATGTCTATCTTAATTAGTTTGGAAAATATGACCATCCAAATCTGAAGAATAATTTTTAATTCTCATTAAACGCGTAATAAATTTACATAATAGATGTTATTTATTTGGGCACACGCCAAGTCAGATTTAAAAAAACAAAACAAAATGTCCCAATTTTTTTAAGATAAGTAGTTAAAAAACTAAAAATTGACGTTTCGGTAGCAAGTCTGCTACCGATGTTAAGATAAAATTTAATAAAATTAAAAAAATTAAAAGTAAACTATTATTTAGGTTTAAAATTTTCAAATTTAGGATATTCTGAAAATACGTTTGACAATAAATGTTAAATTTTTTGTTGTGTGATAGTATCATTGTGACATACATAACTGGTTGCTGGTGAATGAATTATTTATAATACATTCATACATTGGGTTAGTTAATTTTAAAATTGACTGAAGACAGTTTAGCATTAGGCAAAGGCAACCATGTGTTATTTAAATTAGTAGATATTAAAGCTACCCATTTATCCTTATTTAATAATATGTAAGCACTATCTTTAATTTTGCGTTTTTAACAACAAGTTCTCTTTGCTAAAATACTTGATGCATTCCAGTTTATCCTGTGATTGTTTTCAAATGCGTGTTTACAAACTTTAGATTTGTTAAATTCTGTGTTTTTGATGTATGTTCTGTGTTTTTTTTTATGCGTTTAGCTAATGGTCTACAAGTTTCACCTATATAAAATTTATCACACTCACCAGGTATTTTATAAATAACATTTTTTGTGCACTCATTTATGGTGTGTGGTTTTGTTTTTGTTAATTGAAATTTTATAGTGTTTTGTGTTTTATATTAAAAAAAAAATATTTCTTTATCATAACTTTCAAACTTTCTGGAATTTATAAAATTTAGCACACACCCTCTGAGTATCAACAGCTAGTTTTTGACGTTTAACCAGTGGCGTCCGTACAAAAACGTAGACAAAATATTTTTGAAAATTATTATATACGCCACTGGTTTCTCGTAAAATAAAAACTATTTTTATAATCCTCATTCATTTTGGGGCAAATTTGGTTTTTTGACTTTTTTCGTCGGACATGCAATTTTCGCAAAAAAAACATTTATATGCATGGTCAATTTATTCGTAAAAATTATTGTTTAATAAATATATATAAATTATGTTACCATTAAATAATAAGAACTCTATATTAAACAGTTTTTAAAATTTCATACAGGTTCTCACATTTTTTATTAAGATTTTATTACCCTGTAGCTTAAAAGTTAAGGGTTTAGGACATAGCTTTATTAAACTTTTCTTTTTAAAATCACTTAAGGATTAACACCCTTAAGGATCAGCATCTTATTCTGTAACACCCTGTAGTTTTAAGCATTTTGAACGAAACAATTTTTTTATAAAGAATAATTTTTTCCTAATATTAAAAATAAAAATTTTGACAGGTTAAGTCCATCCGTGAACACACTGTATATTTAAGGAAGACACCTGGTCTAATATTCACCCTTCACAAAAAGAGACACACAAAAATTGGCGAATTATCAACCCACACGAAACCTAAGTAGCATGCATGCAATAAAAGTGTCTTGACCTCCTAAATAGCTCAAGCATAAAGCTCCAATTAATTTTCGACAACTCTTGTTCCACTCTAGCATATCTTCATCTTTGTCCTACTCACTGACCTCTAAAAATGTTTAACGCTCTATCTTTTTTACTGGAGTAACCCATTATGCAAAAAGCTTAAGTGAAACAAGAAAGATTTCTTTCGCACAGAACCCTTTTAAAGGGGACCAATGTGCTAAATAAAATTTGCACAACGTCCGAGAGAGAAAACAATATATTTGGTATTGGTTATAGAGGCAGATAGAGAAATTGCGATGAGCAGAGCTGGAATAAAAAATATTTTCCGCTCAAACCTGCTCCGCTACAATAAGTTTGGGTAGAAAAAGGGTAAATGCATGATACAAAAAATAGTAGAAAAATGATCGTCCAGTGGCGGAAAAACGTATTGTAAGGAGACATATTTTGTACAGCATAAGTTCTAAGAAACAAAAAAAAAAATTAACTTAAGGTAAACAGACCCACTCACATTTCTTGGCATGGTCCTTTCGTATTACTTTTATCAAATTCCGCAGTAAAAAATCACCTTATTAATATTTATTCTTTAACTAGATAGGGATTCGGTCATGCCAAGAAACAGTTTTTATTTATTTACGCGAGAACCTCACCTCAAATAAAAAACTTAAGAAATCACAACTAAATGGGCATTTTTTAAAAATATTTACCTTACACCCCTTATGGATGACACTGTTAAAAATTAGTATTTTTCTTGTATGCCAAAAAATGTCTTCCGATGTGTAAAAAGCGTCTGTGCAAATTTTTGTAAAAATATCTGAATTGGTATAGGGAGGTCCGGGAAATCTGGCCCAGCGGGTAACAGTATTCACTGTCATAATTTCTAAACGCAACCTCTAATCGAGCCGATATCTATCACTTAATACAAACATTAAAGCTAAGCTGCTTACTTAGCTACTAGTATAATTGTTTTTCATTATGCATTATTAAAATATTAGGTTTTGTAAAGTTTTTGAAAAAAAAGCAATTTTAAAGCAAAAATTGCGTTATCCGGTTAGAGCGCCCAAAAAAATTGCTCCAAGGTGATTGCACCAAACCATATATTTGCCATTTCGCTGTGTAGGTATTTAAAACTTTATTAAAAATTATTAACAATATTATTCATTTCTAATTTTTTTTTAATATGATAAATTTATTTTTATTTTATGTTAGGTCCGCGAAGCTTTTAGTCCTATACCCATAATTTTATTATTTAGAAGAATCTACATGTGTAGGACTAATAATAAACGTTAGAGAATAAGTTATATAGTTTAATTTATTTAAAAATGTTTTCTTTTATAGTAAAAAATATCTTAATTGCTGGGCGACCTTGTCCACCTTAGGTGGGCGGCTTTATTCAAACTATCCGGCATCTCCATCCATTGGTAGGGTCTAAATGACGTAAAGTTTTTTTTTACTGAAAACGTCGACTTATCCAAAAATAAAGCAAACCATAATATAGACAATAGATTAAAGCAATCAACGCCGTTTTTAATAGAGACTTATATGTTACTGACACAATATTCAAATTCACTTATGAGGTCGGGTCTTTCCGAACTTCCCCTAAAAATTATGGTTTTTAAACTTTTTAACACACCGTATGTCAAAACCTAAGACGTTTAGGACATACATTATTATAAAGTTTTTTTTTCCTTATTTTCATTGTAGAATCACCCTTTAAAGACTTTCGGTTAAGTTACTGGACACCCTGTATACTGGGTGCCAACGAACTTATTAGACATATCATAACTCCTAAAGTATAAGATGTGTTAAAATGAGACTTGGTATATGTAGGTAAATGGTATGAAAAGAGATTTTTCATATATTTTCCAATTTTCAGTTACTTCTGGTTTAACCAGAATGAGTTCAATTTTAAATTTTATCATTTTTGGATTCCTAAGACAATTCTAAATGAGAATGTGACATTTAAAGTTTTAAAGCCTACCTAATCTTTGAAACCATTTTAATATTGCATGTAGGTGACTATAATTGAAAGCAAGTTAATCTAAAGACCTCATGTGATGTTAGAAAAATACAATTGCAAATTTTTAGTGACTAGTATGAAGATAGGAATAAAACAATTTGGCAAATTGACTTTCGTGTCTATCTATTTTTTAATGGCAACCCTTTTTTGACAAGCACTATTCAAAAAAAAATTTTTGGATTAATCTAACGATACCAATTAATTTGAGATAGGATTTTTAAAAAAATAACCACATAAATAAAGGATCATGGCCACCTAGATGCAATACTACAAATGGCTCGCATAAGTAGGCATAAAAAGTTATTAAAATGTCAAATTTCTATTTATAATTGAAATATAATCAAAATCCTGAAATATACAGGGTGTTACACTAAAAAATATAAAATTGGAGCCACCTTCGGTTAAACCAAAAGTGAAAGTCTTGGTCATTATCGGTGTTTACCATTTTTCAACCTCCTCTAAAATTTGGTTTTACCTTTTGTAAGACAAGCAATAAAGAAACTGTGTAGAGTAACAGAGGGTGCTAATTTTCGTAAGTTTTAATACGAGAAATGTAACCACAATTTACGATGATAGTAGCTTGAAAAAGGTATTTTAGAACCACGAGTTTAGGAAAAGTCTAATTTTTAATCTTATAATCAATTCTTTAAATTTTTGTAGTGAATTCTGAAAGACCCTGTGTTGCGGTCATATTTTTTTTAATTTATTATGTTTTTAGTATCTTTATTAATTTGTATTTAATTATACATTACCCGGTAGCTTAGTATGATGACTTAGTGAAACAATCCTATAATAGGGTATTCACAAGAAATATACCTAAAATAGGATATGCCGACTTATAAGACTGATTTAAAAATTGATTTCTTAATTATATAGAAAATATTGTTGAAAATTAAAAAAAAAAAAATCCTATGAAAGCCACAGCCCTTAATATTAATATTAAGATTTTTCTAATTTTTTGACGATATGTTGTATCGAAAAATTCTATGTTCATTTTCTCAGAGTTTAATTTACCCTATGATTTTATGGAAAAAGATGTGAACTTTTGGACTTTTGAAAAAAGTTATAATGAATGTGGAAAGTTTTTTAATAAATTGACTGTGGTTAACAATGTTGCGAAACGTGGGGTGGCTTTGATCGAACATAACAATAAGTGTTTTACAAAATTGATAAACAATTGCAATACTTATTACTTGTTATCAGCGAATATAAAAAGAAATTCAGATTGTATTGTAATAAACCTACTTTAATGTCACAAGTTAAGAAAAAAATGTTGGTTAAAAAAACATTATTTCAATTTATTGAAAATTAAGATACGATAGTGTTAGAACTTTGACAGATAAGTAAAGGCATCTGTGAAATTAAAGAAATTAAAAATCCATAAAATTTAAAAAATTTGACAACATTATTTGATAAACTTGATTGTTTCGTCAAAAAATTAATTAAAAAATGAGAAAATATATATAAATTATATTTTAAACTTCAATAACTTCAAAAGGATCGATTTATCAAAAAATGATAATAAAGCTTTTTTGTAGAGCTTTCAATTTTATACAAAATAATAATTTGATCTGGCCCCTTTGATAAACCATTAAAGAGTTATAAAATTCTTTACTCAATTTTGTTTCAAGTTGGCATCTTTATTTATGGCATTAAGGAGATAATTTAACACTAATCTAATGACATTTTATAAGTCTAGTAGCGTCTCGAGCGGCAGCTGAAGAAGTATTTCAAACAAAAAATGGTACGCCACTGACTGTGTAAATGTGTGTAAAATTTTTGTGCTTTCTATAAATTATGTAAATAACAATATGGCTTTTATGTACCTAATTTGTTTTAGTGTCTTGTCTAGTTTAAGAAAAAAACGTAAAATTCACTTAATTGCATATATTTAGACCGTAAAAGAAATATTGGGGTAACTTTTTCTTTTCAAAAATAGTTTTTATTAGTAAAAATGTAACCACAACAATAAATATTTATTTAAAAAAGGTTAACATACAGTCCACCAGTTTTTACCAAAATAAGTGTTTTTAAAGTTTTAAATTTTCTTAAAAAGTTTTAATTGAGCACAAAAATTTTGCGGCTCCATGTTTATACAGTGCTTGTCTAAAGTCTGGACCCCCTTCTAACTTTTGAATTGTTTGGTAATTTTTATGAAAATTTAGGACATAGACCCAATTTTAGACAAGAAATGACAGATATAAATGTCAAACTGACAGCTGGGCGCCATTTTTAAAAGAAAAAGACAATGGAAAGGGGGTCTTACGGCACTTCATTTTAAAGCTCCTGACAAGTTTTTATAACCCTAGGACATAAAGTAAATAACTTTACCTCCCAAAAAAGGCGGCACTTTAAAAATTACCTGAATACCTGATTTGGATGGCCATAACTCCAAAACTAATAAAGGTAGATATACCTTATGTAGTATCTTCTTAAAGGTCTTTTAGATATCTTTTAATGGTGATATAATATACAGGGTGCGTCATTTAAAAAATCTCTACTTTTTGTCCTTCCCTGTATAGTATAATATACCATTAAATGAATAATTAAAAGAGTTTTCAGAAAATACCCCATTAAGTGTATCTAACTTTATTAGGTTCGAAAGTACGGCCATCTAAATAAGGTATTAAGGTAATTTTTAAAGTCCGCCATTTTCTAGTTGGTAAAGGTATTGGCTTTATATTATTTGGTTATAAAGCACTCGTTGGGAGCTTTAAATTGATTTGCCACAAGACCCCCTTTCCATTTAATTTTTTCTTTTCATTTTCTGTCCAAAATTTGGTTTATGTTGTCTTACTAAAATCCTCCAATTTTCATAAAAAATACCAAACAATTTAAAAGTTAGGAGGAGGGGTCCTGAATTTAGCCAAGCACTGTATGAAAGTTTCTTTATATTTTATAATGTAGAATTAGCCTTTAAATTTTCTAAACAACAATATGTAACACCCTGTGTATTATTTTATATGTAGCCATCTAGTCATAAGTCAATGACTCTTAATACTAATTCTTGAAAAACAACGCCAAAAATATCACATTACAGTATTTTTACCGGGTCTTATAAATCGAGCAACTTTAGCTGTATTATCTTTTCTGCAGACTGCTATCACAAAAGAACTTTTACAGCTATTATTGCTATTTTTTTTATTTTTAACTTGAGAGATTCTATGTTTGGTAAATAAGCGGGGTAACCCACTTTATACATTTTAGCAGTTAACTGTAACACTTCTTAAATAAAATAAAAGATTTTGAAACCGGTCCTGCTCATTATAGGGTCCATCTCACTTAAAATTGGGATGGCTGAAAACTCGCTGTTGCAAATCTTGATTTTCGCTAACTGTACTGCGGTGTGGCCTAAGAGGGGGCCAACCCGTCTCTCCCCCGCAAAGGTGTATGCACGGCAGGTACCTATGAATTTGCGGATGCCAAATAAAAAGTGGTCCTACAACTTAGGGGTTTGGGAGTACCAAAATCATGAGGTTGTTAGAGTATTACTAGACTCTACGAGCGGTTGGTTAGACGTTGCTAGTGCCGTGCTCTGCGAAGTGGTGACTTGGCGCTGAGCTAAGGCGATGGTGTCCACTGGATTTTTTAGAGGATTGCGCGCTCGCGTTTGTTTATTTTATTTTCCGTTGTTTGTTTTGTTTATTAAGTAAGTTTTTTATTTCTTTTATTTACTATTTTCCAATAGGTGTTTGATGGTAAAAATATAATAATTTTATTTTATATTTTTTTAATAGTTTTATTTAACAATTTTTTTTTTGGTAAAAATTATACTTAAATAAGATTACGCTGCAAAAATCCTTCCACTCTTATTTATTTTATTTTTTTTAATAACACAAAACATTACTTTTTTGTAATAGCTCTAAATATAAAATAATTTATACTATGTACAAGACATACAAACTATTTCACCATACTTGTATTTTCGGTTATTTAGTTTAAATTTACTACAAACTTGTTACTTAAATAAATAAATATATTAAAAAACTTTTTTACAAAAATTTAAATAACTTATAATTTTTTTTTCAAACCGCATTTGAAATGGCAATATAAATATAAGAGTTAGATAGAGATAGGTATTCAAATGTTTTTAAAATGTTTTGAACCGTATTAACACGAAAAAACGCCTTAAGTGTTTGATCCACTAGTGTTTTAAAGGTTATAGAATTTTAAAACATCATTTGCAACTAAAAATCTAAAGTTTTTGGTTTGGCTTTTGGTTTTTAATGATCAAGCTGTTTAAACTTTTTAAATAGGCATAAACTGTTAAAAAATTTGGTAAACCTTCAGTACGTTTATGATATGTTTCTAATATACCTATTACATACATTTTTAAGATTTCCACCTAAAAATCGACTGTTAATACCAACAATGTTATAATAGGATAGAGTAATTGTTTTAGGATTTAGTAATTAATTTTTATGACGGCTGAGGATAATTTTTGCATATTTACGTTAAAACAATAATATTTTTTGTAAGTTTATATTTATGATAGCATTTTTACCTTTATCTAAAATACCCGAAATAATTCAAAAGGTTAAAGATAAAAATGTTCTCTCATGCTAAAATACAAACTAGAAGATAAGAGCTCACTAACACTGCATTTAATATTTTTATCGGTCTATTTTAATTATTATACTTATTTTTTTATCACTAATTGAAAAAAGCAAATAAAAATTTGAGGACATAAATAGTTTTGGACATTTTTTGCACTAAGCATTTTTATCTAGAACATGTTAATACAGGGTGATGTAATATCTGATAGTATTAAAATGAAGTTGTTTGAACCCACTCATAAAAAGTTAATATTTTGTCTAGTAAGAGGTTTTTAATTAAATATAGCTAATGCATTTTCCAGACAATTCTTTGAGTAATTTTTAACACAAAAGTTGTTACTGTAACATAATAAGCTAATAACATATTATAAAACCAAATTTTGGTGTTCCACCAAAAACTGCTGCTATCGATTTCTCCAAAAGTAGGCCTTGGAAATATTTGAAAATTTTGAAACATTATAAAGTCAGTAGGGGACGTACAACTAAAATAATTTTGACAGTTCTACCACTTCCGGTTATACCGGAAGGTAATGTCAACTTGCATATTTCAAATGGAACACCCTATATATTTCTTATTTTTTAGATTTTGCGTTTAATTTTAAACATATTTTATGTGTAATGTTCTATACCCAAGTTCAACTGTTTTTGACTTATTATAAATATTATGTCAAAAATAACGTTTGCAAGCCATTACATAACCATCAATTTTTTCTGAACAAAAGCCTTTAATATAAATTAGGTTGGGTTACTCGTAGAGAAAGAACTACTTTAGTATACTGCAGTGTTGGATTTACCAACAGGCTGAGTAGACTGGAGCCTGAGGCGGCAAATATTTGGGGGCGACAGATTTACTATATAAATTGTTTATTTTGATTTAGAAACAGAAAAATAGAAGGACCTTTTTTTTGGCTCTTCAAAATGTTTTTTTAAGCAAAAAAATTAATTAATAGTCTTCGGGCGGCAAATATGTAAATCTGCAAATGGTAAACTATTAATATGTTGATGTAGGTATTACAATAAATGGATATTAAAATCGTTTGTCTAGCAATTATTACTAAATAGAGTATTACAATTATGAAAAAAGGAGGTTTCTTACACAAGTGTTGCATGTCAATGTTTAATCTACCGCCAGGATAAAACACAATCAGGTGTTCGGCGACATTTCGTCGGTTTAAAGGTAAAAGTCACCAAGTACATTTTTGCTAAAAAAATAGTTAAGCAAATTTAAGTCACTTGCGGCAAAAGTTAAAACAAAAAACCCTAAAGAAATTTTATTTATGTCTACATATAAAAAGACCATCATTCTCTTGTGAGTTTTACCTTTAAACCGACGATTTATAAAGACTTGCTTGTAAAGGCAGTTTAAAATATCTGCCATTTGCTTCTGGTTGATTTTGTTTAGGTATGATTTTTATAAAATTAATGATAAATGCCTAGGAGTTTTCATAAACAGTTGTTTTACATTTTTTATTAGCGTCGATTACATAAACATATGCTAATAAAGTAATAATTAGGAAAAAATATGCGTTTTGACATAAAATGACCAAAGTATGCAAAAATGCATATATATATGCACTTTGCATATATTTTTTTTCGTAATCATTATTAAAAGTTTAAAAAATATATTATTAGTTATCACTTAAATATGGTTTGGAGATACACGAAACGTCGTGTATCAATTTACATAAAAAGTATCAATAAAATCATTACATTATGTACTACCTTTAAAGATTTAGTAAAAATATCAAAGATAATTTCATATCTTACGGATATATTTTTAAACCTTTATTTAAGTCTGTGTAAACCAATATAGTTTTTTAGTTTTCTTCATAAGTTTTTAAAGCCTGAATCCCAATTATATTTAAAATTTTGGGCTTTAGGCTGTATAACATCCCTGGGAATATACAGGGTTTTTAATAACTACGGTACTACCCTTAGGATGATTTTATATAAAAACAAAATCCTATAAACCTATGTCCGGACTTGCTTCATTTCTGAGATAAAGGGCGTTACCTAAAGTTTAAAAAAGTTCTTTTTTAGTGTCTTTGAAACCGTTAAACCGAGTCAAATAAAATTGGGTACACTTATGTAAGGTACATAGGATTATTGGATCCAGTGACGTCTCAAGGAGCACCAGAGCCAATAGTAATTGGGAAAAAAGTACGCCACGGACTTGTTTATGAAGTTTTTATATTTTTTTACTATAAAGAAGAAAACTTAGACTTTTTATTTTCTTTTAAATAGCTTTATTTTTAAGAAAACTAAATTGAAACCAATTTTAATTATTCTAAAAAATAATCATAATATTCGAAACAATAAAATAAACAATTTTAAATTAGGTAACTAAGGAAAATAAAGATTTACATTAAAATACACTTCTGCATATTTTAAGAAAAATAATTATTTATTTAACTGATTAATCGTAAAAATTTATATAAAAACTCCTTAAAAAGTCAGTGGCGTGCTTTTTGTTAATAATATTTACTGTGGTGCCCACTGAGATGCCACTGAATTCAATAATCTCATTCTAGGTAGAGAATATAAGCGCCCAAATTAATTAAATAAGTGTATTAAAATTAATCTAAATCAGTTAAAGGGTTTTTTAGATATAAAAAAAAACACTTTTTTAAATTTTTATCTTAGAAATAAAGCAATTCCGGACATAAATTAATGGACTTTTTTTCATAAAAAGACATAAGAAAATATTTTTTAAGTTTTGTACCTTAGTTAGAAAACACCCAGTATATAATAAACAATGTCCTACATAAAAATAAAACTCTATTTTTGAATGCCCAAAGAATGTATTTTTTTATTGAATCTGGTTTAAGGAGTAACGAACAGATGAATACAAATTAGCGTGCATATACCACACCTTTTTTTAAGCAAATCATAGCAGACTCCACTCTGTATATTTATATCTTAGATAAAAATAATAATGATAATTTATTTTTATGGTTTACATTTTGTAGACAAATTTATTTTTTTTGATAATAATGTTGGTAGTTCAAAGTAATTTAAATAAATAAAGATAAGAATATCTTGAAATAAAAATGCCTGATTACCTATTTTTAGGTAAACCAGTGCAATAAGAGTATTTTACTTTCACCAATTTTTCTTATCATTTTGTTTACTTTAAGTTCACACACACGTCTCTTTTTTATGTGAAATATATTATGTAATAATGACAGCTAATTTTTTATTTTAAGAAAAAAAAGCACAAGCGTATAATATATATATATTTTTCTAAATTATTTTAAATTTTAGTCGAACGCCACTGGTGAAAATAAAAAGAAAATTGCATGTTAGAAAGTTTGTCTTAATGCATAATAACTGCTAGGAAATTTTTCTTATTATTAATTTTACAAAAAAATTCCCCTGATAAAGAGTCTTGCTTGGTGAAAAAATAAATTTCCGCAACAAATTTGTGGAATGTATAGGGCTTTAAAAAGCAAAAATCTTTATATTTTTTGATTGACTATCTAACTACGTACTTTATATTTAAAAATTAAGAAAATATATCACACGCTTACTTCGTTTATGACAGCTAAAGAGTAAAAAAATATTTATCCCAATATTTATGAAAATTTGGATAAAGGTTTTTTTTCTCCCGAGTCGATCCCGCATATTTAAATTTTAAAATTTTAAGAAGGAATTTGCACAACTTGTTTATGACGCACCCTGTATACTTTAAGATGGCCCATGATGTCCTAAATTATCAAAAAAAAGCCAGGAGGCAAAATTGATTGCAAAACAAGTGAGGATTTTAATAATAATTTTTCTTAAAAACACAAATAAATAGCAGTTTTTGAGTAATTTATAGTAATTATTACATATGGACGCCACTGGTGGAAATATTTAAAAATATTTTACCTTAAAAATTGTCTATGGTGCTAAGTAGGCGCCTGGCACTTTTCATAAAATTATCTAAAATAGTTTAAAGTTATGGTATAAAAACGATTTTTTTCTTAAAACTTTAACACGCTGTAGCCAAAAAGTTAAAATCTTTATTTTTGTATGATATGAAATAAAAAGTAATTTCCAAAAACACCAAAATAAGTTTCTTAAATCTGTATATCAAAAAACACAATTGTCTCTTTCTAAATCCTACTTTTTAACAGCAAAATATTTTATCAGCAATAAATTTTTTAAGATTTTTTTACTCTTGTAAACCCTATCCGTGAAAAGTCTGTATAAAAAGAAAAAACTTAAGAAAGAAATATAATTTAATTAAACCGTGCACCAAAGGTAATTTAAATTTACGTGAATTCAGTTATTTCATGGGCGTATATAAGAGGAGGGATTGGGGTTTAAACCTCCCCTTAGCATGGGTGAGAAGCTATATTTAAATTAGGAAAGCTTTATTTTGATGTGTTTTGAAAACATATCGTTATGTGCCCCCCTAGCATTAGTAAAAAGAAAAGAAACGTGTTTTAGTAACAAAAATCAGCAATTTGTATGGTTACCTATTTGCTCTTCAAAAACTTGTTTATTGCAAATTTCTTCACGGTAAACCCCTCTTCCCCCAAAAAAACTATAAATAAGCCCGTAAGTTATTTTATTTTTTCACCAGTATCAATGCCCCTTGAACCAAATGCAAACGAAATAAAAGAAGGGTATAGAGTGGAATTAAAATGTTAAAGCATTGCGCAACTACACTGGGAATAGCCCGCGAAGAATTTAATGATTTTTTGGGGCCGAATTGGCGGTGGGGTACGGGGGAGCCCTCATTAGCATAGGCGGAGCAATTAAAAATATTTCGCGAACGACGCGGTCGCCACTAGGAAAAATGGGAGAGCGGACGCGGAGCTTTCGGCTCTATCGCGACCTTGAGCTCTGGAGCGGCGCTCTTAGTGGGTTCAGTGGCGTCTAAGCTAAAACTAATGAAAAAGGATTTTAACCCTATAGTTTTATATACGTATGTAAAAATTGTATTTGGCTTGACCGATTCTCATGAAATTTTGTGAGCATATTGAGTAGTTCTGAGAATCGGCCAACATCTATTTTTCATACCCCTTAGTGATAAGGGTTGTCCACACTTAACATCTTAAAAATTATATATATGGCAAAACAACGTTTGCCGGGTCAGCTAGTACATTATAATAATTTTTGTTAATATCGCCTAAGAATATATCTAATTTGATCAACACAATTTTAAAAAATGGTATTATTAAAAACACATCCTTTTGTTAATCCATTATTTAATCACCTAAACATATTATTGTCTTAATAGAATAAATTAGAAAAAAAACTAGAAAAAAAGGCACCCGCTGTGTCCCTAATATTTTTAATATGAAGGGTTAGGGTTAGGTAATATGTTTTTTAAGTTTTAAATAACGCTGAATACCTAAAAAAGAAAACAAAATGTATAAAAATTTGGTTTATACAAAACTTCGATTTTTACTTTTATACATTATTTTTTTTTTTTTAAAGACGTTACTTTTTTATACACCTTTGTTTTTCTTTAAAACTTTATGTTTTTGATTAGTTATTAGGGAATACAAACTAAAAAAATTGTTATATTTATCTTTTATTTAATTTTTAAAACGATACTAATAAACCTGCTTAAAAAAGATCACCATTTTTTAGTTAGTCACTTACAACAAACTGTAAGAAACTGGGGTCAAGGATTTCATTTAGCTTTTGAATTTTGGGACCTTTAATTTATAATAATTATTGGTAGCTGCTAGAAAAATTACAAAACCCTTATACCGTTTTTAAGTTAAGAATACGCCCCAAAAATTGTTAAGTCATTGTTTAGTTCAAAGTCCATAAATTACTTGGAAATTACATGGTTTTTGGAAAAAAATGTACCGTACCAAAATTATATGCCTCGACCCTTAGTATATGATATAAATGATAATAATTTATTAATTTAATGTATGTACCAGTATGGATTTTTGAGCACTTTGGTTAAAGCGTTTTTGGTTATATTTAACCAACAAATTTATAACTAAAGTATGTAGGGCTTTATGATTATTACCAAAATTTTCAATTATTTTATCTGTTGTTTGACATTAGACCATAAACTGTAAAAGCTTAGTACAAATATTTTTTAAATTCAATGAACATAATTTTAATATTTAATTAATCTACATAAAATACAGAGTGTTTCAAAAAACAAATGCGCAAAATTTTGGGAGATGATTCCCGGTTTAAAATAAAGGGTAGTTGGTTGCAATAACATTGATTTAAAAGCCAACTATTAGGGAGATATCGCGATACAAAAATGGAGAAAAAATAAGATTTATTAGATTTATTAAAAATTAGGAGCTCTAAAGTAACGAAACGAAAATATTGCTATAATAAAAATATGATTTTATGTTTTTGCCCTGTTTTATAATTAATGGAAGACGTGAAAATAGCGTTATAGAGCTATAGTTCTGATTTACTTAATTAAAATAACAAACTTTTTGACTAGCCTGGTTCATTAAAAACTTTTTCATCTCTGGTATTTTTTTAAATTTGACTTACAATTTAAAATAAAGAAAAAAATAAATTGTAAATCATAACCTGTCAGGTAGAAGAAATTTATTTTGTTAGAAAAACATTTATCTGCTCTCGCCTATTAAGGCGTTTGAAATATTTATTAATTTGACATTACTCGGTAGTTTAAATTTTTAAAAAGTTTTTTATTTTGAAGGTATATTAAAAAAAAACAAAATAATGGGCTATTGTTGCTTGTCATCATTAAAAGTAATATGTAGTTTAGTCAAATTATAACGTTTTGAGAGTTATTTTTATATTCTCATCTTTTAATATAATTTTTAAAAATTATTTAAATTAAACTTCTAAATTGCTTGATATGCTCAATTTTCGTAGAAGTAAACAGAACCCAATACATTGATAACACAAAGGAAAGATAACTGCAAACAAGTTTGGCAAATTAAAGGAAATAAGATGTAAAACAAACACGAAACGTATACATTTTATATAAATTTTATTTATAAAGTCGTTACGTCTCCTGTATATGGAAATAAAGCAACCCGTAGTTTATTTTTCTCGAGAACATCATCTCATAATAATCAGGGGGATGAACCACCCCCGACCCCCCGAGCGTGTTTTAATACCAGCAGCAGTCGCCCAGGTAACAAAAAGCGCGGGGAGTAAACAGATACTAGTAGAGTATCGCGTATGCGGACACAAAAAGTACGAGTAGCTGGAGGGATGCTGGGGAAATAAAGATGAAAACATTGCAGGTTTTATTGCGGTATTGATTATAAAATCAATAAAATATGGCCCAGGCAGTCGGCGAAACGAAACGAGAAAAATATAGCTGTTTCGCACAAAAGTTTATCATGTACCAAGAGCCGAGTTGCGTTTATTAAGGCCGGGAGGGTGGAATTAGAACGTTTTTCTACGAAAGAATATTTTACAGTTAAATTTAAAACGATACTTTTGTACTTCTTTTATTAAATTGTAGAAAAAATTTAGTGTTCATAAATTGGTTCAGGATTGGAGTGGTCATAAAGTCATAAACATTAATATGCAAATTGGTTCCCAAACGCAGAAAGGTCGTAGGTATATTCAGTGTCGATCTGGGCCACCAGGCAGCGTAAATAAAAAAGCTACTTGAATTTTTCCAAGCACCGGTGGCCAACTAGACTAGGATTTCTGCAAAAAGTTTTTGAAACCTTAAATCATAATTATTATTTAAAAAAATTACTCATTACATATTGATAGTATTTATTTATGGAAAATGAATGTTTTTTGGCACACTGTAAATCATTTTCAATATTAAATATTAAGACTAACCCAATTTCGAAGGACGACCTCTTACTTTTTACGCGAAATAGATGTTAGTATACAGAGTATTTCATTACAAACCTTAACGTGGTGTATTTTTGAATACGAGAATGTATTTTAATATATTTAAGGTGCTTCATATTCCTTATTATTTTATGAACACACAAATATTTTCGTGTTATCCATGTTGGACCATGAATCATTTTTTTATTACTATCAAAATACTTACCCCCTTATATCAGGATATTTCAAATAAGGACGGCCTATACTTTTTGATTTAAATAATTGTAACCATCATTTTCTGTTTGGTCAAAAGGCAGGCTACACTGTGATGCCTTTGAAAACCGCATTAATAAAACCTACGCAACACTTTTATTAACGCGTTATACTGGAGTAGTATTTCAAAATCTTTTTGCTTTATAAACAATAAAAAGCCCTTCTTCAATACATCACGATCTGGAGATATGGTCAGGTAAGGTTTCTGCTAATATACTACTTAGAAATCCTAGTCCAGTTGGTCACCGATGCTTGGACGAATTCGAGTAGCTTTTCTATTTACGCCATCGGGCAAAAGCCCGGTGGGCCAACTTCTTGGGGCCACTGGAGGGGCCATTCACGGTGATAAAGTAAGAAATAAAACCAACCGAGAACTAGTACCCTTTTTGTATATGCTTGATGTTTGTCTTTTGAACACAATTTGAAGAGTTGCATCAACAAAGAAAAAAAACTGTTTATTCTACCAGCGTAATTAATTGAAAGCGAATAAAAAATAGTCTTATATGAAGATTGCAGAAGAAAGCATGGGCAGATGGACGCATTAAAAAGACTCCTGTACACATCACAAAATGTAAAAATCAACTAGGTACTGTTTTTAAGAAAATGCAGAGATGAAGGGTTTTTTAATTTTAGGATTGATAATGCCTCAAAAGAGAGGCAAAACGTTAATTTACACTTTTTTGGTCTTATTATTGGGAACCTTTTCTTCAAATTTATATTTGATGACCCGGGAACTAATACCATTTGAATAAAACCAAAGTAATAAACAGAGTGGGATAAAAACATCTGAAAATTACCATCTGCATTATGTAATAAACCAAATTACTTATTTTAATAAATTTTACGTTAAGCTCTACATTGATTGATTTCAGTTTTAAATAAACCTTCTAACTGTAAGGCAATAAACCTATCTCTATGATGCATTTTTATTTTAGCTTTTAAAATATTGGGCAAGACAAGATATTTTTAAATTTTATTACTGACTATTAGTTTTATTTTAAAAATCCTGACCTTCTCATTGCCAAAACACAAATGCAATTTAAAAAAATCTATTTTTGCATTTTCACTCTTGGATAGTTTTCAAGTAGTAAAAAAATAATAAAACAAAGATTTTTTACAAAGATCAACATTGTTTATTTATACAGGGTGTTACAGAATGGTTTTACGAAAATTTAAGGGCGAATTCTAAATCAGAATACATAAAAAAAGTTTATATAAACATGGGTCCGCAAGATTTTTCGTTCTTAAGATTGTAAACTTTTTAAAAAATTGAAAAATTTGAAAACACTTATTTTGGTAAAAACTAAGATTAATAAATAATTATTTATTGTTGTCATAAAATTGCTAATTAAAAACCTAAAAGACATAATTTATAAAAAAAATTAAAGCAATTAAGCGATTTTTTTTTTCTTAACAAGATACAAAAAACAAAGGGACAAAAATGCTGAATTTTGATTTGCCTAATCTAGAGAAGGCATAATGAAAACAATATTTGGTAAAGGATTCATCATTAAATAAAAATATATAATAAACTATTAAAACAAAGAAACATCAAGTTTACGCATGGGCGCCGGGAGGGGGTGCACTTGCGGTAAAAATCAAGTTTTCTTTTTATTTTAAAGGTTTTTGCACCCCTGGCTTTTGTATGTGCGCGACGCGGTATATGGGAAAGTAGTTTTTGAAAGTGAGGACCTTTTTTTGCTCTTCAATATTTTCTGTGACTTGTGTATTAAAATGTTGGAAAAAAGGTTGTTTAATAAGGTTAGAACCTTTTTTTTGCTCTTTAAAATTCTTTTTTGGTCCTCAACATTTTAAAGTTTTTGCACCCCCTGGATGTCATCCTGCCGGCGCCCATGTGTTCACGTATAATTTTGGCCAGTGGTTAACCATTTAAAATACGTTAAATGGTTGACTTCTCGTATACACAGCTTTAATAGTAATTTATGTAACAAGTGCATAAAGTGATACTTTTTTACGAATGGAAAGCTTGACAGCACGAGCCGTTAGGCGAGTGCAGCAACTCCATGAGTAAAAAAGACACTTTATGCATATGTTACATACTATATTTTTCCACGACCGTATAAAAATTTTCCAAAATACCATTTTATATATGTCTTATTTATCTAAACCTATTAATTTTAATTTTTGCTAATTTTTGCAGCACAGCCATTATATTGGAACAAAAAATCTTAGCCTCCTTACTTTTTAAGAGACAATTATTCTTTTCATAACTATGCATTTAATATTTAATTTTAGAAAATTGTATGTACATACTTTTTGTAGAAATAATTCTAAAACAGTATACACTTTTTTCAATTTCTTAGTCATCCAAATTTATTATTACTATTAATTTTTAATATGTTCTATTAAATTTATTTGCAAACTGTCAAATTTTAAAACTAGTGACACATGAACTAAAAGAAATAATGACGAAATCAAAGGTAATTTGACCGTTTGGTTAAGTCGCGTTTACTCTTACATTGCAAAAATTAATATTTAAGTTTATTGTAGTTGGCATTGAAACAAAACACTAATTCAAAGTGTGCAAAAGAGCTTAGAAGTGTTAAAAAAGTTACTTTTTTTAACACTTTATGTAGTGTACTAGAATAAAGTACTTTAACTTCATGTTAACGATTAAAAAAACAGTATTTTTTTAACGGTCATGGAAAAAAGAACTTACTTATGTCAAGGTATTTTTTTATAAGAGAATCTAATAAAAGTAAAAAAATATATATAACTGTAACGTGTAAGGATTTAAAAATGTACTTTTTTTCTTGCGTGTTATGTTAACTAGTGCAATTTTTACAGCATGTAATTGTACTGTTAAAATTTTAAACAGTTTAAATATTTATTACCTAATAAAAATTTATATAAATTTATTATTTTTATTTACAATTCTTTTTATAAAATAAATGGTAAAATATTTTTTTATTTTTTATAAATGTACTTCTACGTGCTATGAAAAGTGTCTAAAAATGAACTTTAAACAGGATCTAAAATTGACTAATTTCAAATGATGTTTGATACCACTGTGTAAAAAATGTTTACATGCCAGCCAGTCAAAAATATTTTATTTTCTGTCATTTACTTTTGACATAAGCGTTTGAATATTTTTCATACGCTGTGTGAAAACTAACCAGTCCTGTCAAAAGTTAAAAGAAAAAAATAATAAAAATCACATTTTAATCCTTATTTTTTGCTGTCGTAGAAAAGTATCGTGTGCAACACATTTGAAACTGATTCTTTGCACACTCGTATGACTTGTGTACAAAGGGTCTTTTTCGAAACTTGTTGCACAATATACTGTTCACTAAGGCTTGACGTTTTTATAATAAGTTATATCTGCAAAAATAATTTAGAGATGTTACCTTTAATGTGTACGAAAATTAACCAAAATAGCTGGGCAGCTCCAAAAAATAAAGCGCTTGCCATATTTTTTCTGCATAAAAAAATGGAATAATTTATTTAAAAAACAATTGCAGTAACTAATAAAAAAAATTGCGGAAAGATAAATTTTAGGCAAGAAACCTATGAAAACTGGCAAACTTCTCGATATAAACGATCTCTTTTGTTGTATGTAGGTACACGGCGCTAACAGAGAGTACGTTACGTTTTGTTCTTTCATGCATACAAATAATGGATATTGTACAAAATGTAGGCACTGAATACATTATACTATTTTATTTAAAAATCATATTACTTATTTTTGAGAGGATCTGGAAAAGTGGTATTTTCATGAAGATATACCAAACTATTTTAAATTTAGAAATATTTTTGTTTAAAATGATTTAAAAAAAAGATTTGATCAATGAATATAACATGTGTAATCTACTTTTTGTGCTTTCTCTTTTTACTATTTAATTTTTATAAATTAAATTTAATTATTTTTTTCTTTAGGTTTTTTTTTATTTTGACAATATCTAATACACATGCTTATTTGTAAGGGTTCAAAACAAAAGTAATCAATCGATATATAGGTTAACATGAAAATATGTATATATATATATATATATATATATATACATATATATATATATATATATATATATATATATATATATATATATATATATATATATATATATATATATATATATATATATATATATATATTGTAACGTAGGTTTTCACGGATGGTTGAATGTACAGTGGTATTTTTCCGGTTTTCAATCCGTTCGTTTGTTCGACATTCTTTACGACGTTTCGCCAACATCTCAATTGGCATTATCAAGTGTTGCTTTCTTGACGGTTGCTTGACTTGTCAAGCAACCGTCAACCAATATATAAATAATAATAAATATATAAATAATTATAGTTATTTAAAAAACTATTAGGTTTATAGATAGGATAGGAAGATAAGAAAAATTTGTAAAATTTAAATCTAGGGGTAGTGCTATCTATTTAAATTATTAAAATTATTTACTTTCTAATGTCAATTTATGTGGCCCTTCCGGTAAAACCGGAAAATGTATTTTACGGTAATAGAAATAAGGTTCATTAAACTATTTTTAAAAAATCGCATAATCCTTTTTCTACCATCATTTGTTTTTGGTTTTTTTAATTGATAAAAATTGCGATTAAAATGGTATTTCTGAATGCTATTTGCTCAAAAACTAACTAATATAGGTAGAGCGTATGGTACATAAATTTACTTGCTGTAGAATTTAAAAAAAAACATACAGGGAGTTAAATTAAAAATAACAAAGGTAAGAGCACTTTCAGATAGGCCGAAAGTGCCGCATAAAAACTTAAATTTAAACAGAGCATTCCACTAAAGTTTTAAAAATGTATGACACTTACACAAAAAAGGTATAAAAACCTAAAAGAAGTATATTTTCTTTTAATTAAAGAAAAGTTTAATTTGTCAATGTAAAATATTTAGAATTAAAAAAGGTGTTTTTTAGATTGTAAATTCTATATGAAAATGTTTAAATAGCAACAAATCCATTTTATGGTCCGTCGAAAAAGCATTGAAAATATTTTTCTTTTAATTTATTTAATTACCTGTGTTAACTATTGATAATATAAAAAGTAAAATAACCTTAAGGTGTTTTGATAATAATTAAACTAAAAGTTACAAGGCTTGCCTTGGAACTTATTTACACTCTAAAACCAAACTTTTTATATTGATAACGTAATTGTACGTATTTGATCTAGTTTCATATATTCTTCAGTAGTGTGTCATTTTCACCATATACTAATTTTAATAAATTAATTGAAAATATGTTTCTTTTTTAAGTACCTTTGCCAAAATAATTTAAAATTTTCTAACTAATATCGTCGAGCCAGCTCATTGTTTTAAATTAAGTTAATGTGTTTTGAACATTACCCTGTAGAGATTAGAAAAAGAACGCCTGCAATGAAACCTTTTGTAATAGTTTGCTTGATGGTTGCTTTAGACCGTCTTCTGTCCATAATATTGAAATCCTTTATTCGAATTCTGGTATTCGAATACAGCAGGGGATCACGACACTCGATTCGATTTAATCGAGCAAGTAGGTGTGCATCTCCATAAATTCAGCCACGACATTCGATCGGGTTAACCTTCGGCAACTTTTGTTTGTCTGTCTGTTGCCGAAGGTAAATTCGATAGAATGTTGTGGCTGAAATTATACAGATGCACATCGAGTGTCGTGATCCCTCTGCAGGTTTTGAGTATTCAAATACCATTATTCAGTATTCGAAAACAAGTTTGATACAGGTTTCCAGTATTCGAATACAGTTTTTTGAGTATTACTTTGAGGGATTATTTACTTTACGGGTCTTTAAAAATTATTCATGAAAACTGAATACTGGTTTTCAAATAATACCGCGGTATTCAAATACTTTTTTCCTTGGTATTAGAATCCTCAGTATTCGAATAATTTTTAGAATACAGCATTCAAGCACTTAACTCTGTTTGTACCTAATTGTAGTTTTATTTTATCAAATTTTTATTGTAATGGTCATATTTCCAAAAACATAAGATATAGACATATCAAACGTAGTATTTTCTTAAAGCTCTTTAAAATGCATTTTTACTGGTGATACAGAAAAGATGGTTTTATTAAATACTTGTCTACTATCAAATTCCTGGGGATGGCCATATTTCCGAAACTATTAAAAATTAGGTATATTACATGTAGTATTTTTAAAGCTCCTTTATGTATCTTTAAAGAGGTTGATAAAATATACCGGATGTTATATTTAAAAAAGTGTTATTTTAGTCTGTAACTTAAACCCGGGGTTAGCAACATATGCATTTATTATATTTAAATTGTTTAGAGCAAATAAGACTTTAAATTAGGTTATTACATATTTTGATAAGGCATTTTCACTTGCATTAAAGTAATATAAATAGTAATATTAGTTTAAATAATTATATTATACATTTTGTTAACTTTTAAACTAAAAGCTAAACAATCGTTTACACGCCCCTGATGAGATTTGATCCAATTTTTTAAAAATATTTTACCTTATTTAAACACTACATTTAGTATCAATAAAACTTTTTTAGCGCTAAGAGGTTATATAAATAATAATTTTAAACATTATTGCATTAGAGGTAGTTTTTCGCTTTTACACAGCTGTTATTTAGCGTAACGGTAGGCATATTTATTTTGACAAAAATTATCGTAGTTTAACGAGTATGTGGTATTAAGGTGGGTGGCTCAAAACAATTTCCTTTGTTTTTCATTTTGTACCCTGAAAGGCTGGTTAGTACTGCTAGTAGACACCTTAAAAAATCTCATCCTAATTTTAATAGGAACTTCCTTCGTCTTTTAGTTTTATATTTTTATGGCAAAAATGTTTCTTTCAAAAATTAAAAATGGACATGCATAAGCGTTTTTTCTTATATGACCTAGAGTGCACAAAATTAGCTCTGTTACTTTTTCAAATGGTTACCCTGTATACAACAAAACAGGAAAAATAATAAATTTAATATTGCCTTTTTGTGTAGCTTTAGATAAATGTAAATAGGTACGACTTTTTTTACTTATTTGCAGTGGCGCAACTAGCATCTGGTTTTTGGGGGTCTTAAGCCCTTGTTTATAGATTATATTTGCCGAAAAACACTAATATACTTTAAATGCTTAAATCTTTGGGGAGAGGGGTAATCGCCATCTCGGGGTGGCTAAGACCCTACCCCCTAGCCCCCAACTGCACCTATGCTTATTTGTATCCATATACACATATCGCAAGGTAATTAAAATATTAATTATTGCCCAGTTAACGTATGAAAACTGTCGAAATAAATTTAAAATATTACTGCTTTGTTAATGGCGTTGCTGCAAGGCAATTGCCAGCAAAATTAAAAATATATTTTTTACTTTAACACCCTATATCTTCCTCATTTTCAACTTTTGGATATGGTTGTGTTTGGTTTAATCTTAATAATAGGGTATAAAGAATTTGTAGTTTGTATTGTACCATTAATTAACAGACACACTGTATAAGCCATTGCTTTTTACAAAATTTATAATTTGTAAGTAAACAGATAAAACTTTCAAATTAACTAAAATTACACCTAACCAGATATTATACATACAAGTATAGACAAAGAAGATACAACTGTACGTCGAAAATTATCTACTATATTTATTCTTTTAATTTAAAAAATATGCTAGATTACTATTAAATTCCTAAGGATGACTATATTTCCATGGATATAACTATTAAAAATTGAATTTATCACATTTATACTTTAATTGCACTTTAATAGATATATTCAATGGTAGTAAAATATACAGGGTGTTCCATTTTAAAAACGCTATTTTATTCTGTAACTCCACAACACAATTGACAACTTCTTTTCTAATATTTATTCTTGTATTAATACAGGGTGTTTCATTAAAAAAATGACTTTTTTACACTGTATAATTCAAAACAAATTTCTCCATACACAATTTATGAAAAAGACATTGAGATGCTACACCCCAAATTTCAGGTGTGTAGGATTGCAAATAGAGTAATTAAAGATTATTATTTAGAGACATGTTTTGAACAAAAAATATGGAAAATAATTATTTATTTGAAAACCGTTAGAGACAGGCATAGGAAATTATTAGGCAAAAATACCAAAATATACAGGGTGTTCCATTTGAAATTTCAAAGTTGATGCCACTTTTTGGTATAAGCGGGAACGCTGCATCGTTAAAAATATTTTAGATCTTTCACGATCACAAGCCCTTAACTATGTTGGCAAATTTTCAAAAAATCCAATGTTTCGATTTCCGTAAACGTCTAAGGTACCATCGACCGTGAGACACCCTAGAGGTGGCGTTGCCGCTTTGCATGCTAACAGCTTTTGTGAAAGAGAAACGCATCCCTGTTCGTGTATTTGATTTTTTAATATTAATATATTTTAAAATGTTTAATAAAAATAATATAATTTCTTAAGCTAATTTTAAATACGGGTCTTATTAGAGGTCTTAAATTATTATACGTATATTACCGATAACAATAACAATAAAAATAATAATAATATAATACGGTAACAACGCATTTCAAACTAGCAATGCAAAAAGTACCTATTAAACTTAAATAGTTTTATGAGTGATAAAGTTTGTTAAATAGTTTTATCTTAAAGCCGGATTTGTGTTTTAAAAACTAAATGGTAAAGCTAAGGTAAAATTAGATGAATTTAGATAAATCGTTTTACAACACATATGTATAATGCCTAAATAAAATTTTGCACATATTTGTATGTTATGGTGAATTAACAAATAACAAAAAACTGGGGGTAAGACTTTTAAAATTATTAATTAGGTAATTTAGGTGCTTAGAATCCTAAAAATAATGGTATCTTGTGTAAAAAGTGTAGGGGCTAGAATCACACAAAACTTTAGCAAGGGAACTACTGGATGCTTACGAAATTACTAAAAAGCCTGTCATTTTCTTAAGAACTATCGCACGATTTTAAAATTTTGGACATATGCATAATTCGATAAAATACAAGTTTGTAATGTATAACCTTTATGTGCCGCTTCTTCTGGTTTAACCGGAAGTGCTCTCAACTTTGCTATATTTGCTTAATTTTTTCATTTTTCTACAAGCAATTATAGGCAAATACATGTACAACAGACATGCAGTATTGGTTTTCGAAAAAATGGCGTTCAAAAGTGTCACCTTGGCCGCCATTTTTATCAATTAGTTAAAAGACAAATAATGATAATACGAAAATATTTTTATTTCTTTAGATCCTTTGTCAATTTTTGTATTTTGGCCCATAATCTAGTAAAGTTATTTCGAAAATTATCATGTATCACTGTTAAATTTAAGCAAATCCTAATTGAAGTTTTTTTCACAGGTGGCCACGAAAGCATTATTTGTTTTGACATAGGAAACATTAAACAATGTAATTTGAGTAATCAGGTATTTGCAAGCTTGGTAGCCTATGCAAAAAAAAATTTTAGGCACCCTGTATAAATAATGGCTTTAATACATTTGCTAAAGCAATCTGGTATGCTTAGATGACCAAAGCCTTTTAAGCTTTTAGCCCCAGCTTTTCACCATCGCCAACTATTCATTAGATTTGGTGAATTTGGTACGCCTTGTTTGTGACTAAAATTGGGTTTATCTATATTTTCGGTAATGTAGTACAATAAATACTTTAAAAAATGCTCTTGAATATTCAAGGTGTCTCTATAATGTCTGTAGAAAATGCTACCACACACACTAAAGGCCAAAATACAACGATCGAACGCTAGGTCATTACGTCAAAAAATTGATGGATTGTGACATACAGGACGTCAAAGTTACCATGGGCGCCGGCAGGATTACTTTCAGGGGGTGCAAAAATTGTGAAAGGTAAAAGAATAACTGCCCAAAATATATTTTTATTCTGAATAACAAAAAAATTTGAAGGGCTAAAAAAGCAAAAAAAAGAGTTTTACGTCCCAAAAGTTACTTTTTCACACATATTTTTAACTTTTCATTCAGACTGACCAAAAAACCTTAAAGAACAAAAAAAGGTCTTTACTTATTTTTTATACAATTCTTACACTATTCATTACACCCTCTAGGAGAAGCCGGGGGGAGTGCAAAACATTATCAACAGATTAGAAAAATACGTTTTTACCCTAAAAACGTACTTTTATGCATGCTCAGCTCAGCGCCCATGAAAATTACCATTTTATTTTAGTCATTTTTATTTTATTTTCTTATTATTATAAATTTTGACACAAAATTCGATATTTTAGAGTTTTCTATGGTGGAGAATCAAAATCTGATTACATTTTTTTGTAAAGTGTAAAGAAAGCCACCTGCACTTTCATATTTTTTGTATAAAAAGGTTGGCGTTTATGTTCGTTATTTAATTTCTTAAATAGAAAAAAGAACTTAAATTAATCATTACTTTAAATCAAAAAGTTTTAGAAATTGCACATACTAAAATAAAAATTAATAAGTTATTATTGACTCATAGCATCCCCAAAATTCTAATATAATTTATACGGAAATATATTAGGCTAAAATAGCAGACATTTAAATAAAAAATAAATATATAAAAGTTCTGGTTGTAGAAAACAAATATAAATGAAAAATAACAAAACTTTTTATAAAATGTTTAATTGATTAGATAGCACTATGGGATAGAAATTAATTTTTTTGAATGAATTTTTAAAATGAGGTGCTCTTTACTGGAAAAATATTCACAAAAATATTATACATTTGGTTTTTGGGAACCTAAAACGCATTATAATATGTGATTATAAATTTGCAGCCTCCTTAACATTATTATTTTTTATTGTACAAAATAAACTAAAATATCAGCTTGTTTGTTAATTCGGTAGTTTTCTAATCAGTATTTGGATGATTATTATCTCATATGATATACAGGGTACGACAATAAGTATGTTTTTTTTAACGGAATACCCTGTATATTATATTACCACCAAAAATATCTTTTAAAAAGCTTTAAAAAATACTACATTTCATGTGTCTATCTCAATTAGTTTCGGAAATATGACCATCCAAATTTCCCCAACTTTCTTTATTTCTTTAACGTATAAAATAAATAGAAACTCTGTTTTGTTTCGTAGATTCTGTAGAATCTACATCTTTCGATTAGAATGCTTTTAACTTTTAAGATATACAGTGTAGGTCAAAAATTATTAATTTTAACCCTTGTAAAGTATTAGAAAAGTAGCAAAAAGTATCAAAGCAATTGTTAGTACAAAAACTAAAAAGAAAATGATAAAATCTTTTTGACAAAAGTAGCGAGACTTCACGAGACTTTGCAATGGAAACACAAACATAGCTCTTATTATTTAAATTCTTTTGCTTCTTTTAGTAAACTAGGCTAATAATAAAGATAGTAGATTAAATGTTGTATATTTATGTTTACATGGGTAAGAATACTATAAATTATTGCAAATTTTTCGACAAAGCTAAAACACTTTTCATTTAATACTTAATTCTTTTTAGTTGTATGATTTTTATTTATTCTTTAAATACATTTTCAAGTTTCTTATTAACCTAATAGATGTCGTCAAATCCTTTTATAATTTTGTGTACCTGTAGTTTGGAGTATCTACTTGAAATACACAGCATTAAAATTTCAAAGTTGCTTTTTGCAAAATAATGAATTTCTATCCCATAGTGGATAGAAATAAATAAAATTAATAAAGCTGATGCTTGACACAAGAACAAAAATTAAATTAGAAAACAACATATTGTGCCCAAGCTCGGTCTTCTAATTATAAGCTTTTTTAGTTCCTATACATATGTTTTTAAACTCCAGTAAACATTGTTAGATTAAAAACACACATAAAATATTTTCTTCTCAAATGCATTGTTGATAGGTTTAATAGCAGTAATAATACCAATCTATAAAACCGTAACCGAGTTTGTGTGCAAAACGGAATTTCCTCCTTTACCCATTATTTTCATTATTTAGCCTTGGCACCTATAATTAATTAACTCCCCGCAGCAAGTATATAAGATTTGACTCGACAATGGGTCCTTAATCGTTTACAAAGTGAGAATTAAGATTTGTAAATTTATTTACTAATAGCTGTTGCTTGCAGTTATACTAAATTAACCCTAATTTCCCAACACCGACTGTATTTTTTACATCAACGATATTTTTTTAGCAAATTATTTTATTTATATCTTTATTAAGGTCTGGCCACACATAACCGCACCGAACCCACAACCGTGCGTCTTGCTGGTGAAATGTAGGGGGATGCGGTGCAAAAAGTTTTGTATTTTATAAAATTGCAGTAATATGACTCTGTTATACTACGCTTTAAATAACACCTGATCGTAAAATAAACATTCACAAATAAGGCAACAGAATTTTACCTATACTTTACTTAAAGTCTGGATAAAAAGGAACAGAAATAAGTAGAATAATCTGTTTTATTTAAACAAGCAGATATACAAAGTGATTCTTAGCCTATACGCATAAATTTGGAAAATTATTGCTAGACAAGTTATGACTCATAATAAAAAAAGTTTGCAAAATATTTTTACTTAACGAGATATTTTTTTAAAGATAAAACAACAAACGTCAATTCTGAGCGTAAATAATAACAAATAATAAAAAAGATCCTAAACTATTTTTTGTTACGGAATAATCAGCTAAATTGTTTGTTCTTTGTAAAAACTAAACAAACAAACAAGATATGGTAATATTTTGTATGCCAGCTAGTACTCTTCTATAAGTCATGGTTGTTGTAAGTGTATTTTTACACAGCTGTAGGTAAAATTATGGCAACACTTCCTAAGGCAAAATATGCCGACCTAATTTAGCTTACCATAGTCCAGAAGTGTATGATTTAGAGACACTAGATGCCAAAAATTTAATCTGGTTTTAGTTTTTGTAAATATTTTCTTAATAGTAGGTGTATTTTTACAATATTTGGATAGATGTAAACTAAAAAATGTAAATCTTTTGATTTTACTAAACTGTAGAGAACACCAACTGCGGTATTTTGCACAAATTAAAGACCAAATAACTTTTTGAGGTACTTTTAAATACCAATTCCTAAACTTTAACATATTTTTCCTAAAAAGGGTTTGCATGGTGAAAGTTGATTTGGGTATTTTTGTGTCGTTTTTAAGATATGTGGATTTTTTAATTTATTCATTTTTGGCTTTTGGCATTCACATCTTATACTAAAACACCCTGTATAGCTTAGCCCTGGACATACAGGAAGTTTTTTTAATCCAGATATCTTAAAAGCGGCTGCTTAAAACCTTTTACTAGGTATCCTTTTTAATACGTTGAAAATAAAAAGATTTTTTAATCTTAAACTTAAATATAGAGTCGAAAAAAGTGTTCTCGTTTTAAGTGCCTGCAAGAAGCCGTGGGTAGTGCCCTCTAAATGTGACAGTAAGAATGAGAGCAGATTTTAATTGTTATACTCACCAATACAGTAGTCCCTGTAGCCAAATATTGTGAGAACAGACATAATATCAACAAAAATATGTATAATAAACTAAAACCGGATAACACATGTGAGACCCTTTATCTTCGAAATCTTCCACTTTTGGACTGGGTAAGTTGGGTTAGGTCGTCGAACTTTAAACTTAAGAATTTGGGCTTTTTTCTGCGCCCATAAGAGACACTCTGTATATCTTTATTTAGTTTTTTACCTTCAAAAAATGTTTTCCTATGCTTATAATTTATTGCAACCTATCAAAATCAAAATTTTCTCCTCGCCAATGTTATGCCATATTTAATTTTAAGCTTTGACCCACAGAAAAAATACCTTAACACATAAGGTTTATCAGTAATGAGCCCCCTACACACTGTTTTTTTCTTTCGTTATTCTTGGGCAGTCCACGTAGGCTTAAAGCCTAAGTATTAAAGTACTTTGGGTGTCTCAAGCAGTGTTGAATACAGAAATGTTAATCCGTGGAGGAGTTTAATATTCCCGGGGAAATCCAGAAGTTACCAAAAAATATTACCCCCAAATAAAATAGGTCCCACCTTTAAAAACCAAACAAACAACTTTTATACTTTGAGATTACATTCGCACTGATTTAACCACCAAATTTTTCGGAGGAGGGGGATTTTTGCTCCGGGGGATTATCCCCCGGTCCACCCCCTGAATTCAACGCTGGTCTCAGAAAAAGTTTGCTAACATGAAACTTAAAATAATAGTAACTGAAACGAATTTAAATTTGATTTAAATTTTTTACTGCACTTCTTCAATAGAGGGTGTTCAAATTTTGGAATATTAAATAAAGATGACAAACCTTAAGTCAAAAAAAATTTTCTGTGTTCTTTCCGGCTAAAGTGTGCAACAATGGAAAACTTTTTCATTTGGAATTTGTTACAAACGTTAATTCTTTATAGGATTTACTGCGTGGTCTCAAACTGTATTAGCAGTAGTAAGTTTTATTAAAAGTTAAAGAAGATACAGAGTAAGTCAAACCTAAAAGCTGCTTAATACTAAAGTACCCTTATTTCTAAAAATACAAAAAAATCATAAATAAAAAAGTTGTTTAGAATTAAAAGGTATGCTTAAATACTTCTATGGTCTCCTATTTTTGAAAAAAATTAAATTAACCCTGCATGATACAATTTTTTAATATTCTGATTTAATACTTCTTTAAAAAGTTACAACCAACTGACTTTAAAACAGATTTAATTAAATTTAAATGCATAATTTAATTGGATTTTTTTTTATCTATATTATAACTGCTAACCTTATGTTTGTTGCGTAAATAACTGACATATTGCAACTTTTGTATTAAATTTCTATTTAAAAAACTCGTTTTTAAAAAGGTTATTCTCAGACACTCTTTAGAGAAATACATTTCTTTTTAAGTAGCGATGACAAATATACGATATCGATCATACGATATCAAATTTTTAAGTTAATACTTTTTTTTAACACTGTATAAAATGCAAAAATATTTTTCAAATAAAATTAGCTTGAAAATGCTCGATACAGGGTGCTAAAGTATTAGGAAAAAATGCCTTTTTAACATAACTTTCTTACCACTTCAGAAGTTTCCACAAAATTGGGTACAATTTTTTGACCTTACAGTACATTTTTGTTGAATTTTTTACCAGTGGCGCTCGAAAAAAATTTGTATTGAATTTTTTAAAGAAAAAAATAGTACGCCACTGATTCTTATTCGAATCAATATAATTTTTGAAATTTGGGGTTAATTTGGTTTCTTAATATTATTCCGTAAAACAAACGGTTTTCGTTTAAAAAAATAAAATCCATTTTGATGGATAGCAAAATCGCAAAAATCTGATGTGCTGTTTTATTTCTAAGAAGTGGTGTAGCTAGGTCAGCATTGGCCCTGGGGCAAAAAAGTAGATTAGGGCCACCAAAAATTCGCCTTTATTCACCGTATTTGTTTTCAGTATTTCAGTACTAAGGCCGGGGGCCCTCTTAACTTCAAGGACCCCTGAGCTTGGAGGCCCCGCCAAGCTCCATAGTATAGTTACGCCACTCTTTCTAAGTTATGTTTGTAAGTGTGTGGCGCTTTCTAAAAGCAACAACTTTTAATGACAATAAAATTGTAGTAAAGTAGGTATTTAACCTTACTTTAATACAAATTAGACAAAAACAAAACATACAAAACACCATATCAGATTTGAGCGACTTTACCATGCATCATAATGGCTTTAATTTTTTTAAGCAAAAAGCGTTCATTGCACGGAAAAATATCAAGAAACTAAATTTACCCCAAAGTAAATGAGTATTTCAAAAGTAATATTAATTCTAAGAAAAAGTAATAGCATATTATTTTTTCTCTTGAAACAAATTTAATATAAACTCGTTCGAACGCCACTGGTAAGACTTTCTAAAAGACTTTTACAGCAAAAAAAATGGTATAGTCAAAAGAACTGTACCAAATTTTGTGGAAATATTTGAAGTAGTAAAAAGTTATATTAAAAAGATTTTTTTTTAATTAAATTTTAACACCCTGTATATAGGAAAGAAAGCATTTTCGAATATAAAGTATCAACTTAAAAATAACCCTGTATTATGTCGATACTGCTTAACCAAGCAATTTTTACTTATAATTAAGCCTGCACTCTATCTACTTAGTGCTAATAAGAGAAATCTTATTAGTTTTACGAACCCTCACAAAAAAAAACTTTTACATTCAATTAATACTTAAAATATATTTAACTTTGGAAAAACAGAGCGCGCGCTTTACCCGCCTCTGAACTTTTCATATTTTCATAATCAAGAAGAACTAGCAAAGCAGCAGGTTGCCATAAAAACTGGGGGTGCGAGAGAAAGTGTGCGACTGCAGGAAATAGGAGCTTAAAGCTCACTTCCAGCCTATTCCTGCAAAAATGTGGCAGAATCGCTTTTACTTTTAAAAATCGTTTGCGCGGGCCATGTGGAAGCGAAGAGTAGAGCACGGTTCGATTTTTTATTTTGATATTTTTAATTGCGGGTCTGTACTCGTTATATTCTGCGCATTTTCATTCGCGAATAGGCGGGGTGGCCTCCCCTTTTGCTGCTGCACGCACTATTTTTTAGTGCCGGCTTATTACAGCAGATGTCTCATGGCGATGTCCCAATAAAGAATAAGCGTGGCCCTCGTCATTTTTTGCGCGGTCCAAATTTTAATATTCACCGACTAACAATCGTCGCGCGAACTTCATGGATATTTTTATATTTTTGCGAATAGTTTGTTTTGAAATCGTTATCGTACATCATCAGTCTATTTAAAAACTAAGATTTACATACAATTACCAAAAATATTTCAGTGATCGAATAAATAAACATACTTATATTTTTTTAAACTGATTCTAAACTTTTACCCTTAACGGTTTTGCAGGATTTAAATTTTGTAATTTTGGCGGGTTCTCTGACACAGTGCCTTTCGCTTTTTGAAGTTTCTGGACTTTAACTAGTTGGTGCGTGAACACGTGAGGAGCAAAACAAACTAAAACGGTAAATAGAAAAAGTGATTTCGGGCGAAAAATTTAAAAGAATGAAAACATTTTGGAAAATATGGTGTCCGTTTAAATGACTACAAGATATTTGGATTTTTTTAAGGTAACTTTGTCATATTGTAATAATATTTTTTCCTAACCGGCTTTTCCAAAACTTATAATGGTTTTCCGACTGTGAAGTTTTTCTATTTTTTTTTATTATTTTTCATGTTTTTACACTTATGTGTTTTTTACCAAGATAATTAATTTGTATATATTTGTGTTATAACCAAGGTATAATGTTGGTGTGTATAAAATTAGGAGTTTTGTAATTTAGAAGTTTTTACAATTTATAGTAAATATTATCTTCTTTAAACTTATGTTAAAACTAAAAATATGAAACATTTTTTATTTACGGTAATAGTAAAAATTCCATAATTTTATATTCAATACTAAAGAAACTATAAAAAAATTAAAGTGCAAAAATGTATTGGCAAAAAATTGTTTTATCTACTGAACTATTTCACATGATCCTCCTACCTGACCAGATTTGCATACACTTAACTTTTTTAACAAAATAGACAGGAAACGATAAAACTTAATTTTTAAAAGCAAATAAATAAACACTCTTTTAAAATGCAAAACGTTCATTTCGGGACCCAGACCAGACGTTGTTTATACATTGTCAGACAAATCCATTGTGGTGGGTTAGCGTTGTGTTAAACGGAGATTTCTGTATGCTTTACACCGGTAATTCCTGCCAAAGGACGTTGTTCCTGCGATCTGTGGCTGCTTTCTGGTGTTTCGAGATAAATGTGTCTCGCGGCTCTCGAAGCTGGGGGTGCTCTATTTGACAACAAATAATACTGGCCCTGACCGGGTAGAAAAATGGGCGATTCTTTAAAAATTTATATTTTTTTATACGATTAAAAAAAAGTGTTTTTGGTTACCAATAGCAAATTTTTAATAGGTTAAAGTACTAGTATGCTTAAAATTTATTTTTAAAGAGTTTACAAGTGAAACATTTTTTTTTATAAAAATGCAATATTAATTATTTATGGATGGTCTAATTCAAAAAATGATTTCAAGTACATATTTGCTTTTCCAGTGTTTTCATGCATATTGCTTAAGATTTTTTTATTCTTAATGTAATTTATATTCATTCTTAACAGATTAGAGGTACATAGTTAAACTGAATCCGATTTAACCGATCAGATCGAACTTAAAAACGTATTCTAATTAGTCGATTTCAAGGTTTCGTTCAAAATTGACCAATCAGAACACGTTTCTAAGTTCGATCCGATAGGTTGAACCCGATTCAGTTGAACGATATATTTTTTTTCTACCATTTTCCTTAAATTTCTATGTTTGTGCTTTCTGCAGTGGCGCAACTAGCCACCTACATTTTCCATTACCTTTTATTTTAAAATGTTAACAGAAAGTTGGGTTTATTTTTAACAAAGTCTGTATATTTTATTATCAATAGGAAGTTCTCCCTAAAACCCTTAAAAATACTACCAAATATAAGCCTCCAAATATTTGTGCTTTAGATATGTACATAATATGTATGTCTAATGAAAATTATATAAGTACTATCTAGTATTTTTCAAATTTTTATGGTCATATTTACCAAATTATAAAAAATAGACATATCAAATTTGGTATTTTATTAAAGCTCTGCAATATCTTTGTAATGTAATATAATATACAGGGTGCTCGCATAAAAATCTTGATAATGGACATACTTTTTAAACCAATAAAAATAAATATATCAAATGTAATATTTCTTACAGCCTTTAAAGGTTCCTTTCAACTGATGATAAAATATACAGTGTGTTCCCTTTAAAAAACGCAACTTTGTTTTATAAGTCTAAAATAAAACTGAATGAAAAAAAATATAGGTACGCTACTGAATTTTACGTGAAAATCCCTAAAAATTTTCTATTTAAATTTTTTTTCGATCTCTAATATCAAAGTTTCAATTGTCTGGGTAAATTGCCGAAATTTGTATCTTTAAAACAAATCAAGTTAGCAATGATACATTTTAGCACTAAATTTCTTTTAAAAATTAAAAGCAGGATTGTGCAATTAGGTTTGTTTGTTTTAGTTTTCGCCACACTATGCAAGGTCAGGCGTCACCCTGTACCTTAATGAAAATTTTAAAGTCTTAAAAGAAAATAATTTTAAAGACTAAAAAAATAAATACCTTTTGTTACGCGCATAATTTCGTTCTATTATAGGAAAAAAACTACAGTATCAACACACTCAAAGAAATTAAAATTGAAGTAAATTTTTGTTTATTTTTCCGTCTAAAAGTTGTTTTTTTACAAAAAGTTTGTTGAAAAATGTTTTCTTCCTAATTCTTAACATTTCTTTCATTATTATAAGAGTTTGCAAAAGCTTAGATGAAATCAAAGTACCGTGTGTGCCGGGCTTTTAGGTATTAAAACACTTTTTCCCCCAGTTCCATCAAGGTTGTCCAATTACTAAAACATTCAAATATTTATTTTAGCCACTAGTGCCACTAACCTTTCAACTACTCCCTCTTAACGTTTGGGTAACGTCATCCAGACAGAACCTACATTTTACAGTGACAGGCCACAGATTTTATTTTTTAAATGCATTTATCAATAGCATAATAAATGTAATATTTTCTATAGAATGTGACTTTAAAATAACCATAGAAAATTTTGCCAATGCGTTAAAAGAAGACGGTCTAAAGCGAAAATTCTGACGCCACAAAGTATTAAAAAAGGTTTCAATAAGGGCTTTCTTTGCCTAATCTCTACATTGTGTGTTCAACACACAGAAATTTAATAGCATTAAGTGGCACGTTATGTATATAGGGTGTCCAGTAACTCAACCGACCGACAAACTTTAAGGGGTGATTCTACAATGAAAAATAAGAAAAAAACTTTATATGAACATCTGTCCTAAAAGACTTAATTTTTAAACTACAGGGTGTTAAAAAAAATGGTAGTTTTTCCATTATATCCCCTTTATACAAATTCCAATATTTTTAAAAAAATTGAAAGATATCTCCTATGGATTAGAAGAGATTTTTTAACACAAAAGAAGAAAATAAATTTTTACTAGTGCCGTCCATAAGAGGTTTAGGGTAAATATTAAAAAAAATACGCCATTGCATTTTTTTAAAATATATATTTTTTTAAATCCCCGTTTAGTTTAGAGAAAATTTGGTCTTATGACTTTTTTTGTTTAATACACGGTTTTCGCGTAAATAAATACAAACCATTTTTTGGCACGGTCAAATCTCTATCTAATTAAAGACTAAATAACAAAGGGTATTTTTACTGTAGAATTTGATATTAGCAATACAAAATGACCATGCCAATAATGGTTTTTATTTTTTTATGCAAAAACTGTTTATCAAACAAAAACAAGTTAGGAGATTAAATTTGTTCTTAACTAAATGGGGATTCAAAACTATTTTTTTTTATATTTACCTTAAACCCCTTATGAACGACACTGATAAAAATTTATATTTTTCTATTATTCTATTATAGAAGATGTCTTCCAAATTTTTTAAAAATGTCCCAATTGGTATAAAAGCTATAATAAAAAAACAATGAAAAAAACACACTCCATAGTTTAAAAACTAAGACGTTTAGGACATATATGTTCATATGACATACTAGTTTTATACACACATTATAGTTCATAAACACACAATCGCGTACAAAAATTTTGAACTAAATGAGTATTAGCGAGTCGCAAAGAAGGATTTCTATACATTTACCAATAATAATAATTACAAGTAGTGTATTAGGTAGTATTGTATTAAAATAAAAAATAATAAAATATTGGTATTATCTTTTTGTTACACTTGTGGGAAAAATAGCGTTTCTAACACGTGCCGAAAGTTCCTTTTCCGCAGTAGACTGCAGTCGCGGAAAAGTGGCACTTTCAGCAATAGTTAGGAAATATATTTTTTTAATGTTTATAACTAATAACGATTATTTCTTAAGTAATAAAGCTTAGGTAAACACACTACTACTAATTAGAAGATATTTCCTCAGTCGCCAGACAGTTTTGACAGTTCCAACCCCTTGGCAGACACACATTTGGGGTGACTTAATGGTCCAAGGACGTCCAATATTTTTGTATTTAACAGGATATGACAAAAAGTGCTATATAAGAGTTATAGCATTTTCAAATAGATATATAATAGATATATAGAGATATAATAAATTGTCCTGAAATTATCTATACAGTTTCCTCAAAGAAAGTTATTGCTGTGGGGTTAGTTAAAAAAGTCTTTTTTGGGACACTTTATAAATCTACATATGTCTTTTGAGAAACTCTACAACTTTTTATAAGACTTGTTGTCATATCTTGTTAAAAAACAGAAATATTGGACTTCCTCAGACCATTGGGCCACCCCAAAATGTTTGTCTACAAAAGGGTTGGAACTGCCAAAACGGTCTAGCGACAAAGGAAATATCTTCTAATTATATGCACCCAAGTAACATATTATCTTAAATTCAGGTTTAACAAAATGACGAAAGTTGAGTTTTAATTCATTAACCTTTGGTACCTAGTACCAAAGCCACTAGGAGTCAAACTTCATAGCCTACCTATGTGGGGAGCATGCACTGACAAACTTTGAGTTTTTACAAACCAACTAGGTTCTGCCGATCATGGGCTTCTACTCTATAAATGAATTAAAGTGAATTGGTAGATAACTTTGATGACATATATTAGGTAACTCATATCTCTTTCTTCATACAAATAAATAAAATATTCCTAGTAAATTTGTTGATTATTTTAAATTAACCAAAAATACTTTTCTCACAATTTAATTATGGTTTTAAAATATATAGTTAATATAGTTTTCCCCTAATAACTCAATTTACTGAACGACCTTAATATACCCCTTTATCAAAGAATGACCCGCCACTATATCGCGCTTGTTCCTTTTCCTTTCATTCTACGATGCGTAACGGTGCGTCCGGACTTTTTGCCGGAGCTCTATTTTCCGTGTTCTTCTATTTCCCCTCTCTTTCGCGTCTCCCGGTTTTTCTCGTCCCCCTCTACCGAATTGCGTCTGTCCAATCAAATTTTTTATAATGAACTTTTTAATGATCGGAGCCTGGAGGCAGAGAGAAATGTGGAGCGTATCTAGGGGAGAGTCAAAGAAACGAGGAAAAGATATTTTAGGAGTAGAGAGGTTTATTTTTGTCAATAAAGTATACTTTTATATTAAAATATATTTTTTAAGTGGATATCAATGTTCGGGGTGGCCATTTGAAAACGAAACAGCAAAGTTTCGGCACTTCAGGCCATTTCCGACAGAAACGCTAAGACACGTCATTTTTGACTTTAGGGCCCGGCGAAACATTTTTGACACACTGAACTGATACCCTCTAGCTGGGCTGAGACTCTTAAATAAAAAGAGGGCTTTAGTGATGCCTTAATTTAAAGGTCGCTTGACCCTGATTACAACTGCTAAGTTTGATGTTTTTGCTTTTAATTTAATTGATAAGACAGCTTGTCAAAATTTTTATTTTATTTTTTTACTGTATAATAATAATAGGGATCGTATAGAGACAATAAGAGTGATAGTTTTTCAATTAGAGATTTCTCTGTTTCAATACCATTGTTTTTTAAATTTTTAGGTATAACTATATTAAGTATAGTGTGCAGTTTTATAATGCAGCGTCTGACTCCCTCGATCGATTGAAAGGTTCAGGTTATTTCTTCATACATTTTTAACAACGTTACGTTTTTCTATTTGGACGCAAAAATATGAGTATTTGCTAGAACTTATTTTTATTAAGTTATTTTTCTGGTTTGTTGTTAATTGAAAACTGAAGTTTTACATTACATACCTATTATATCCGATAGAAGGTTGACATTAAAGTGCATCGTTTTCATTCGAATACAGGGTAGCGCAAAATAATAGCAAAAATTAAAAAAGTGGTTTTTGAGATAGGTGGCTGTGACTTCATATTTGACACCTACTTTTAATTTGAGATACTTTTTCCAAATAATATTTGGATGTATTCTGAGAAATAAGGGTACTTTACTCTTGAACCATTTTCATATTTTTATATCTCTCCGGTATACAAATGAAGATATTTTAATTTTGGCAGTTGTATTTTAAGTTTAAAAGAAAGCAGCAACTTTTATCAGTAATATTTTTTTAATGAAATGTGTAATAAAAAAATTTTCCATTTGCGTCCATATATCTGACGGACACTGTTTTTCATAAGGCAAAAAATGACGTGGAACATACATCTAAAGGAGCTTTTAAGTTTTGACCTTATTGAACCACAAAAAGCAAAAATTTTTTTGTTGTTTTTAAATTGATCTAAATGTATTTAAATTGTTTAAGAATATCAAAGCTTTGACATCTTTTCGAAATTTAAGGGTAAGAAGGATAATTTACGTCAGTTCATTTAGTTCGATCTAATCTCTATACGGGGTAAGTTGGAAAAGAAAATTTTTCTTCCAATTTGTTAATAGAAGGCTGTGCTTTTAAAATATGACATAACTTTTAATTCTAAACAAGTTTTCCAAATAATATTTTTCATTAAGTTCAAAAATAAAGGTAGTTTTCCCTTGTGTCATATTCGTTAATTTGCACCTACCTCGTATACGGTATGGTTTATTTTCTAACATGATTCAAAATTCCTGGTGGTCACTGTATCACCTGGAGTGCCCATAATTAGCTCTATTTCGTTTTCAAATAGCCACCCTGTATAATAAGTTAACAAAAAATTGTTGTGTATAATAAAGTTTTTTAAACATTTAAACAATGTTCTTTATCAGACTGATATGATGCAATCTTAATTTTTTTTAAGAACACATACCAATTGTGGATCTACTTCAAGAAAGGTATTTCAAATGAATCGCTAAAATTTAAGTAAAGTAATATTTATCCCTAGATTCTAAAATAAAGAAAAAAGCTAGCATTTTGAACTTCTGGGTTCCATTACCAGTCGGAGACTAATATTTTTTAAAGCTATCTATTTACCTTACGTCCGTACTTTAAAAAACGTTGGCAAGAATCGAAATAAAATATATAGTTTCAACATGTAAAACCTGGAACATACGGTATTTAATACTTTAAGAAGCCTTCGTTGACAAAATATTGTTTTTTTACTTAGAGCTGTTTTAAGTGTAAGATACCTACATAATAAGAACCGACTAAACAGTAAAATTATGGAACCGGCAGTGGCGTAGCGTGCCTTGGAGGGGCCCCGTATCAGCAACATGATAAAGGGCTTCCAAAAAAAAGGTCCCCACTTTTCAACAACATATTTGTTTTTTTTTTTTTGGTTTTTTACACAAGCCCCTATAGTACCCACTTTTTCCAGGAAAAAAAAGTCCCCACTTTCCAAATACATTCTTATTTCAGCATTGCCTTTTCTACCACTAATTTTTCCTTACACACATTTGGGGGCCCCTATACCCCGGAGGCCCCGTATCATTGATACGGCAGATACGGCGGTTGCTACGCCCCTGGGAATCGTGTTTCTGAAGAGGAATAACGATGTAACGGTACGATAGAAGGGGCTGTCGGTGTCGTTTCATCAAAAAGAGGTATACCATATCAAACGACTACAACCACTACCATCTTGTGGTGACTTCGTAATCCCTATGTTGATGTGGCGATCGTAACCTAAAGAATTCTTTTAATTACCCTGGTATAAATTATTTTCTAAAAATAGTAGTATATAGTTATAAACAAACATGTTTTTTTAATAGTATTGATGTAACTTTCAACAAAAAACATGTTTTGTTAAAGAAATGAACATTAAATATTTACATTAATTTGAGTAGTTTCAAATTGTTTCTATTAAACTTTTGTTATTTTTTGCCTATTTTAAATTACCACAATCTTATTTGTTTGGTAATGGAAAATTTTCCAGAAATTTGACCGAATTATTCACCATTTATGGTTCCCCAAAATCTTGATTTCTTGGGAAAGATGGTTTAGGTAATTTACCCACCTACGTATACATTATAAATATATTTAGGGTCCTAGAGCAGCAATCATTTCTTTTTGCTCCTACTATACTATTTTATGCCCTTTTGGTTTAGCAGACTACTAACTAACTTTTTATCCCCATCGCATCTTAGGTATTATTATACATTGCATTTCTTTGATGTACCTTTTCGTTTTATTTTTTGAATAAATTAATTTAAAAAATTAAAACTGGGATATGAAATTGATGCAAATATACTATATTTTAGAACGAAATACTTAGTATTTTAAGATGGCTGCTTGGTACCATCTTGGGAAAAAAATTAATGGAAGTCTTGTGGCACACATTATTTTAAAGCTCCTGACAAGTACTTCATAACCCTAAAATATAAAGTCACTATCTACTACAAAATGGTAATTTAAAAAATAACAAATACATGTTTTGGATGACCATATTTCAAAAATAAATAAACAAATATGCACTTAATGGGGTATTTTCTTAAAGCTCTTTTAAATATTTTTTAATGATGATATATTATACAGAATGCATCAATAAAAAGTTTTCCCCCAGTATATTATTATTAGCATTATCTTTGAAGATCTTCAAAAGTAATTTAAGAAAATATCACAATAAGTACTTCTACCTTTATTAGTTTCGGAAATCAAACCATCCAATTTAGGTATTTAGGTAATTTTTAAAGTACCGCCATTTTGTAGTAGGAGAAGGTATTACATTTATAATCTATGGTTATTAAGTACTCGTCAGAAGCTTAAAAATAATGTAGCCGCAAGACCCAGCTTTCCATTTATTTTTTTCTCAAGATGGCGCTCAGCCAAGCATCTAAAATTTTCATTTGTCAATTTTCCTTTAAAATATAGTATTTATGCATCAATTACGTTTGTTTAGTTTATGTTAAAAATATCAGAATGCACTGTAAGTAATTTGTATTAAATTGGCAATAAATTATTTATTTACAAGGTTTTTTAAAGTTAATAAGTAGTATAGAAAATATATTATCACTGTATATGATGAAGTCTGAAGTCATAATTTTCTTAGCACATTTTATCGTTATTGAATTATCAAAATATTATTATATTGTATAAATAATGTTATTCTTTTTTATTTTTCTTACTACTTTTCCATATTTCGGGTGTTTTCTTAATGCGGTAAAAAACTTAGGCGCTTATTTTAGCCTCAACTTGAATAACTTTATTAGATACAGTGGCGTCTCGGGCGACATTTAAACGAATATGCCTACAAAAAAAATGTACGCCAGTTGGTTTTCTGCAAGTTTTATAATTTACATAAACTGGACAAATAAAAATAAAACTTTTTTTCTCTAAATAGTTATTTTTTGTATTTTATATAGTAGCTTTCAAGAAAAAAATCCACCTATTTTCATATCCCTGTAGCACCCAAAAACGTAAAAAAATAAAATCTCTTAATTTAGTGGCATTGTTAGTGTCGTTACAGTAGATAAGGAGATACAGGGTGATTCTCAAAATTCGTCGATTTCTTCTTACTTAAACACTAATAATATGGAGATAGAATAAAACTTTAAATACGAAAGTTTAATAACTTTTACGTAGAATTCAGTGGCGCGATTAAAATAAATATAATTGTTTTATTTTTTGACATAATATGCAAACTTGCATTTTTTAAAGGAAAAGGAAAAGTATCTAAGTATCCTACAAAATTGGAAAATATGAAAAAAAATAGCGTAAATCAGTATGTTTAATCATCAAGGTAAGTAAAGTATGAAATGGACTTCATTTCAAAAGTAGCCTAAGAGGGGTAATTTATAAAAATATATTTTATTCACTGCTAACCTAAGAAATTGCTGTTATTTACTGCATTCCCTAACGAGAATTAATATTTTTCACCCTGGCTAAAAATGATAATAAAAAAACCTGGGTAAATAATCAGAACAATTTTTATATCAAAATTTAACACAACATGCCAATTTTTTACATTAATAAAGCCAATCTGATTAGAAATACGCTTCAGTCTACTTGATATTTTAAAAATGTATAAAAATAGCTCCATTCTTATTAATCTACCGGATTAGACCTCCAATAGTTTCGAAATGCTAGACGCTAGACAAAATACAAACAAACCCAAATATTATTGTTATAATAATGAAGTCACTTAGTAAAATATTAGCAATGGGTTTTTTGACATTGCACTTGCGGTTTTTTAAACAACAGCCGTTTATTTTGTTGTCTGAAGGCTAAATTTATTTGTAAATAGTTTTATAGGTGCGAGTGTGAGATGCAGTCTCAATTAGTTAAAGGCCAGTGGCGTTACATTTGCGTTTTTTGTTGGATAGGTCATAAAATGACGTTAGATGGAAGTTTTCTAAACGTAACTTAGATATATCTTTTTTATCTTTGGACAATCCGCGAACGCTAAAAGCCTAAATACTAACGTACAGTGTGTGTCTTAAGCGAGGTAAGAGGGAATTTGTTTACACGGGACTTAAATACATGAAGATTTGGGGGAGGGGAGGGATGAATGACCTCCGCGGGCAGCATTCAACATTCTAGAAACTCTAGGAATAAAAGAATGAACAAAGTGGGAAGTTCGGGGCCTGTCTAGTTGGACCGTATAGGTATGCATACGTGCGACACTACAAGTTTCTCTGTTGACAACCGTGAGTGGAGGAAATATACTGGACAATTTTTAGGTGCAGAAGCCATAAAAGTACCTATAAAAAGCGATAAATCCCCCACAGCTTAACGATGGGCAAGAGAGGGAAGCCTTTCTGAGAGTGAAGGATAATTAATGAGGTATACAAATGTTCTTTAAATGGAATTAGAAATGGTAAGGGTTGTGGGGGACGCCATGCCCCGGATATAAGAAGAATATTCCAAGGAAGGTCGGATTTGGGACATATAGGGGAAACTGGCCTAAAATGGCATACTCAGGTAAAATGACACACATTATAATTTTTGGATTTCCCGCTTTATCAGCGACTTTTTAAACGTGCTGGAGCGTGTAATATGATTACTGCAGTAAGTATCAAAATTACCGTACAGGTGCATGTACCTGATTTCTTTTTAAACGACATTTTAAGTTCAATTTCTGATTTACCAACCGCAAAATAATTTTAATTAATATAGAATTTGTGCATATTTGCGAAGTTACATATTTTTGTTACAAATTTTGTTAATTTTTTAAAGAAACACAATATTTTGGCCATGTTTATTTATAAATATAATTACTATAGGTATATTTATACTCTCAAAATGTTTTTAAATTGTCGTTTTATGGTAAAATGACATACATGTAATAAGTATAAAATGACATACTGTTTTAACGTCTTCGTTAACGTGAAATTTTTTTCCTTGATGGTTGGTAAATATAAAACGAAATCTATACGTCAAGGTTGTTTTAGATGCTGAATGCTCTTAGTTTCCCCTAAAACGAAGATATTTTTCGTGACCTTTGTTGTTAAATTAAAAAACAGTCAAGATTATTTACATACCTTATCATATTATAAATTTTACATGTTTTTAATACAAATGAGTTTTAAATTTATTCAATTTATATGTTTTTACTTTATAAAAATCTTAAAATCGTCTGTTAAAGGTATATGTCATTTTAGCCTAAGCTATTGTGTCATTTTATCTGACACCATGCCTAAAATGACAAACTTGAAAAATTGTCGTTATATTTTTTTCTATGCTGGATTAGGTGAACCTTGGCTTAAGTAATGACTTAAGAATAAAGGCACTTTACAATTTGTTATAATCAATCGCATTATTATTTTTTGAAATATAGGCAAAAATTTATAAAGTATATCATTTTATGCCATTTTCCCCTACAAAGTGTTTAAATTAGAAGGGGAAAAATACCTTTTGACTTGAAAGGAAAATCCAAGGTTTTTTGGAGTTACCGTAGCTATAATACAATGTGTTTATGCCAGTTAAGGTCGTTCTCAAATGTAACGCTCACAAGATTGATGCAAAACTTGGTCCCTCATAAGTAAAGGGTGGGTATTTGATGGCTCTTTTCGCGACAAAGAACATGATTATATGATTGTGATTTACCAGAAAAGTCAAGAAACATGTTCCAGTTATGCGAAACAATTAGAAAAAGATATCCTGTGTTCTATAGTGACGGAGTCAATACTGTCTGTTAAGAAATAAATTTGTGTTTTTCCTTTCGCATTATACTGATCATGATTTTAAATAAATAGTAACTACTTTAGACATGTTATATTGTTCTCGCTCTATAATAAATAAAAATTGGCGACGTTTAAGAGTAGAAAAAAATATAAGATACTGCAAATTAAATAACACATTCCAATATTAGGCTTTATAAAGCCATTTTATGGTACAAATAAAAATGAATTATATTATGGTAACAACTGTGCAATGGCTAATACTATATTATAAATTAATTGCTTTACATTATACACCTACAATATTTTCTTTTAACATTATTTTTCTTTTATTTCAGCTGAATACAATTTACCATGGTCGACACTCAACACTTCTGTCTTCGCTGGAACAATTATCAAAGCAGTATTACATCTGCCTTTGAAAATCTCCGAGACGATGAAGATTTTGTTGATGTCACACTAGCATGCGATGGTAAAAGCTTGAAAGCTCATCGAGTTGTTTTGTCGGCATGTAGTCCTTATTTTCGAGAATTACTTAAGGTAAGAAAAATAAAGTTATGTATTTAAAATAAATTTAAATCCATAATTGACATAATGTCGTTTAACCATTATTATATTTTTAAACGCAATGACTCGCACCTTTTTTTTCTAATTTAGAGTTTAATAAAAAAAACTAGCACACTAGCACACTGATTTGGAAAATACCAATCTTATTTTTTTACACCCAGCTATTTTTTTCACACTCAACAAATTTTATAAATGTAACGTCGCTAAAATATCTGCTAAATTTACATATCTATAAATCAGGTTAGTATACGATTGCTTTAATTTTAAGGTTCTGCAAGATAGTTTGCGTCTAGTAAGATAACTCAGTGGCTCCGGTTCTCTGGAACTGATTGAGACGCCATTGCTGTAATTTTTATTTTAATAATTAATTTGTCAAGTTATTTAATTTAATATTAATAGTTTAACGATGTAATAACAGTACAATTGCAAATTAAAGCTTGTACTAATAAAAAATCTATTACAACAAATTTTATTGTCTACCTACTATTTTTACTCTAATTTTGTATTGTTATATATTACTATTTTATTAGCCTTATAATATTACCTTAAAACAATATCTACATAAAACAGTATTTAAAATAGAAATCATAATCAAATAAACTACTAATAAAAATTCATTTTTTAAAATAATTATTTTTACTGTTAATACGTAAACCTAACAATAGCTAACTAAAATACAAAATGTACATTATTTTAAATATTGAATGAGACATAATAGGTTGTGCAATGAGTGTTTAAAAGTTGGGGGTTTGATTCTCCTTTTTATATACATGCGTTCATGCGTAGTACGCAACACGTCGTGGTCAAGAATATTTACCTAATTTCTACAAAAATGTAGCTCTGGAAAAAAAACAATTCAACCTGCTTTCAAGTTTGTTTTAACCTCCGAGGGCTTGTAAAGACTTTGTTTAGTTTTTTTTAAGTTTGAATAATTTTCTATGGCTTAGTGCCAGACATCATATCCGTAAAATGTGCTGGAAAATATGTATCCAAAGATCATTCCACGCCAATACAGTGTATTACAAAATGTTGTTAAATAAATATAAGGGCAGATCTAATCTAAATCAAAAAACATTAAGAAAAGTTCACGTTCACATAAATATGGGTTCGCAAATTTTTCGTTCTTAAGATACAAGGAGTTAAACTTTTTAAAAAACTAAACAATTTCGAAAACTCTTATAGTAGTACTATAGTAAAAATTATTAGAATGGATATAAACCCCTTTTTATACGATTATTTATTGTGTGGTTACATATTTGCTAATAAAAAAATATAAAACCTAATTTAAAAAGAAGTACCCAAAATGCTTTTTATGGTCAATGAAAATGCAATTAAGTGGATTTTATAATTTTTTTGTTAAACTAAACAAGATACAAAAAAACTGTATTTTTATTTGCTTAATCTTAAAAAGACAATAATGTCACACACATTTACATAGTCAGTGGCGTATCGTTTTTTGTTAGAAATATTTCTTTAGTTGCTGCTCGAGACTATTTACATACCTCCATTACTGGACTTATTTAATATAATAAAGTTAGTGATAAATTGCCCTCTTAATAAATAATAATAATAAAGGATATTTAAAGAAACAAATTTTTTTAAAAGTCTAACATCCTGTATCTTGAGAACGAGTAATTTGCGGACCCATGTTTATATGAACTTTTTTCATATTTTGAATAGTAGAACCTGCCCTTAAATTTTCTTTACAATATTTTATATGGCTTTTTGGTGTTGATGCTCTTTTTGTACTTCCAATTTGACACGTCTTTAATAGTTGGAAAACCACTCTTTAATGCAGCAACACATATTTCTACATTTTTAATGTAAATACTTCTCATATAGTTTAATCAACTTTTCATAAATTTGATTTAATGCTACACCTGAAGCCTCGTCTAGACTTGCAACAATTCGCAAAACATCCGTCCAAACTAATCAACCTGTTTTGCGCGCTAAAAAACGGACAAGCTCTGAATCACCGGCGAATCATTCGCCAAGCCCTTGAAACGACGTAAATTCCGTCTACGGTATGCAACGCGGAGCGGCATGGCAAATTACTGCAGATCTGGACGCGGCTTTATAAAAATGATAATTTTGTTTTTTTTATCTTATTGACATCCCATGACGCATATGCCTAAATACTAGAGTACCGTGGGTGTCGGACTATTAGATGTTTAACCCATCGTTTCCCTGTTCCGTCAACGTTGTCCAAGCACTGAAACATGAGTTATGCATTTCACAGCACCTTTTAGACAACGCGGTAGTGCAACCACGGTCGTTATTTTTAAATACCTACTACCTAAATATGTCTCCTCCGCTGGAAATCGAACCGACGCCGACGACCTTTGGTTTAGAAGATCAAAGCTCTGTCTACTGTGCTACGGGGAGACAAATAAGTTCATTACGGCAGGCTTTTATTGTAAAAAAATAATGTGGCACTTTAATTTTAAACAACCTAGTAGAGCCATTGACGATAAAAAAGACTGAACAACCTACATGGATAGCTTTGTTAACGTGTATGTTCATATATGTACAAGCTGTCTCATTTTCATAATTATTACGCTAAGGTATTGGAATTACTATTTAAAAAATTGTTGCGCTTTTATATAAATATCTTATTTTTTCAGAAAATGACAGATTCTTGTATCAAATTCATTGTTTCCCTCTTGGTTCTCAGGATAACTAAAGGATATAAAGTAATTAATACATTTTTATTTTGTCTTTGCAGTCTACTCCTTGTAAGCACCCTGTGATAGTACTCCAAGACGTAGCTTGGACAGACCTCCACGCCCTGGTGGAGTTTATCTACCATGGCGAAGTTAACGTCCATCAACGATCTCTTTCTTCCTTTCTTAAAACGGCGGAAGTCCTTAGGGTTAGTGGTTTGACGCAACAACATGGTGATGGTAGGGAACAGGTAAGACGTTACAATTTTAATTAAAATCATAACTAAAACAATGATGGTATTATAAATGTTTATAATAGCCATGATGACAACATCTAAAAATGACTGTTTTTTGTATTTATTATATGCAATAAGATTGATTAATTGTAAAAAACGTGTTTATTTTAACAATGTAATAAAAGTTACTATTTAATTTTCATAAAATAAATCTATAAAATAAAAAGCCCGTTATAAATCCGAAAACACCAATTAGGGGAAAGCCGTCACGAATAGATAAAGAGCGTTCATATCTAAAATTCAAGATTGTTACTTGAGATACCTTCGAGCATACACATACTAGAGGTAGCGTTGCCGCTTTACATGCTAACAGCTTTTGTAAAAGAGAAACGAACCCCTTTTATTGGTCACGTCTATACGGGTGTTTCCTAATTGCGGTAAGAAAATTTAAGGACCCATTCCTGGGCGAATTTATGAAACAAAAGGTTTATATTAACAAAGATCCTTAAATTTTTCATTCCTAGGATACAGGGTGTTCAACTTTTCAAAAAACATTAAACACTTTAAACACTTTTAGTACAATTTGTTTGACTAGATATAAACGTTATCTAATTAAGTACTTGTTGTTATTGTTACATAATTGCTAATAGGAAATTATAACAGTTAATTTTAAAAAATCCTATTGTTTCTTGTATGGTCCAGAAATATGCAATTTAGCAGATTTTTTTCCTGGAAAACTAAGCAAGCTACATACAAATATTAAGAAGAAAAAATGTTGAATTTTTAATTTTATCAGAAAAATATAACAGTGGTAAGTCAATGGCGTACATTTTTTTGTCAATAATATTAGCTAAGATACCACCTATGCCGCCACTGGTCTAACTAATTAAGATTAATTTAAAACTGAATTAACCTTTTACCACAACAAAGTTTAAAGCCAAAATTTATTAAAATCGGAAAAGAAGTACTTAAGATATTATTTAAAAACTATTTTTTTCAAAATTTAAAACCTGTATCTAAGAAACAAAGCATTTCCGAACCTATGTTTATATAAACTTTTTTTATAAATTTGCTCAGAAATACGTCCTTAAACTTTCTTCTCACAGTCAGGAAACATCCTGTATAAACAGCAACGCAATGATAAAATGTATGTTTTAGCGGGTATTTAGAACTCTAAATTAAAATTGTATTTATTTAGCTAAACCAGTATTTTTTGCGAAGATAATGTATTTTTTTGGAAATATCACCTACTAACATCCTTAACATCATAGAACAGTTTTTTAAAAACTGTCACCATGTCTATTAACGAATAGAATAGATAGAATATAATATAATATTCATTTTTATTTTTAGTTGGCTCAAGTACAAAGTCTGATCAGATCTCAACAACAGCAACAACAGCAGCGACAACAGATACCAACGCCACCAATTCCGAATCACCATAACAACTACTCGGATAAACTTGAAGATACTCTATTTACTTCCCCATCTTCACCACCTCATGGAGCTACAGTTAATCAGTTGTTAAGGCGGGCAGCAATGCAATATAGGAGAGAAAGGTAAAATTAAACTTGTCTTTATTAGAAATTGTAGTTTTAAAACGATATTTGCTTAGATATTGAAAGAACTATTTATTTTTTTATCTAAAATATTTTTAAAAAAACTTGATTCTTTTTGAACATGAGTGAAAAATAATGCTAGAATCATTTAGAAGTTGTTGTTATGTTTTATATATGCTGGCAAAAGTAATGTCCACGGTTGCCTCACTTTCACACATATCACATCTTCCGTAATTAGTTTTTGCACAGCATTAATGTTTTCTGACACAACTGATTTTTAAACACTTTCACGAGTTTGCTGGTTAAATCTGTAATTGTATAAAATGTTGTATCAGAGTTTCACAGTGGCAAAGGAGGAGGCTTTAAACCCAGCAGGTAACGAGCGTAAGCTATCGCACGACGAGTTGAGCCGAACAATTTGTACATATCGAGCGTCTGATATCTCAACCTTATTGCTATAATGCACGCTCGGTAAGAGAGTAATACCACTGTTAGATTTTAAAATAAACGCATATAAAAGTATACTGACAAAAAGCTACATATTTATTAAAAACATGTAATAATGATGGCTACTAGTTTTAAACACAAAAATGGTATAAACAAATAGAAAAAATAAATATGAATTTTTGAAATACATAATCACTTTACAAATTTGTTTTCTCCTAGTCCTACATTTTTGTCTACGCAAATATTTAAGGAGTGAGGTGCTTTGGATTTTGGTGTTGATAATCCTTTAGCTTTTCTTCCAGCTTGAATTTTTCTTCTACCGGTGATTAATACTTTTCTCCTCGACACAGAAGTTGGTTGTACTGGTATTTTCTTCCCCTTTTTGATAGTAGACGCAGAATGCACTTTTAACGAACGCGTTCCAAAATTTCGAAAAGACGTAATAAGACCAGTCATTAGTGTAGAAGGGTTTTTACGTTTTTGTTATAATTGCTTATAAAACGTTCCACAGCTGACGAAAAACCATGAGGATCGTCCTTTAAATTCTTCCTTACGTCGTTATCTAATTTTTTTATAAAATTGTCCCATTTAGTTTCAATGCTGTTAACATTTTCTTCGGGCTCAGTGGAAATTTCCTCATCCTTTCCTTCATCAAGTTGAACTGATGAATTCTGATTTAACAAAGTAGTGTCAATATTTTTTATAATTTTTACCGCCTTTTCGGTATTTATCGTATTAGATTCGTTTAATTTTAAAGGTAATAATATATTTTTTGTAGGTTCTACTCCAGTTGCAATTTTATAAATAGTTCGTTTACTTTCTTCAGATAAAACGTTACAAGCACTAGTTATATTGTAATTTTTAATGACCGCAGATTGGTGTTTACATATTTTACCAGTGGTTCCCTGAGGGCAAGTGCATATATTGGAATTCATGTCAACAAAATATGTGACTGTGCTATCCTTTGAACTCTTAACTTGGTACTGCATTTCTCCCAAGTCAGTTATTTGTTCTGGCAAAACATCTCTATCGTTCGGTGATAATCGATTTATTGTAGCCTTATTTAATTTATTCATTACTAAATCTAACAGTCTTTGTTTATAATAGGCTTCAAAACTGGTAACAACAAAGTCAGTTAGTTGTGTCACGTTATAGGCTTTAGTTCGCTCAAGCGAAATGTCTTTAAATAATCTGAACATGACTTCAATGTAATTATTAGTTTCCGAACCTCTTATCATCAAATGTTGCCTAAAAACAAGACACCAAGACTCTAAACTGTTATTTATCATGTTTTGTATATAGTTTTTATATTGAGGATATTTAGTACACATAGCGGAGTCTTGAAATCGTTTAATGCTTTTTTCCATATCAGTCTTTGTTTTAGATAATAAAATGTTTCTGAACAAATAGTATGATATTTGTCTATCTGCCTTATCAATCTTATTTTTGTTAAACATAACCATTTCCATACTGCTTTTAATACATGGAATGTACACAGAAGCAAAACAGAATTAGACCAGTACTTTTTAATGTGTTGCGCTCGGCCATATCATCATCTGTTACTATAACTGATGGACAGATTTTTGTAGGAAAAATTTGTATCAAATTTTCTACAGCGACGTCGAATACTTCACTTTTTTGAGAACTGGTTATGGTGCAACCTAAAGGGATTCCTCCAGCTGGTGACTGTGTGGCAAAAAATATAATTTGTGATTTTGAACGTCACAATTGCTAGTGGCATCCACAAATAATATTTCAGATGACTGTTTTAGTTCATGTGCTGCGCGCTGCATTATGGGGGTGCATAAAGATATAGTGTAATGTTCACCAACATGACCAATTTTGTACAACACACCACTGGCGTTACTTAAATTACATTCTAACTGAGTAAACATCTCATCACCAGATTTTTCACCGTAATGAGTTTTGAAATTTGCTCTCCAAATATTAGAAAAGTCGGATTTTGTAGGAAAATAATAACGATCAGCTACATAATTCTCGTACTGGTCGCCAAGCTCCTCCATTTTTTTCAAACAAAAAGTATTGTAGGCCGAAGCTGCAGAATGCCCTTTTTCGAAAAGGTTTATAATTTCCTGCTTGGTTTCTTCTCCTATAGGTCTTTTGGTTAAAGCAGCAGCACTATCTATAGTATGATTATGATCGTTCTTGAACATTATCACACATGGCCAATCTGAGATTAAAGTATCTATTTCTTTGGCCCTTGATTTTTGATTAGGTTTTCGTTTAATTACTATTATCAACTCAGATGGACAATCTAAATTTCTAGAAGCATGTTCCCTTTGCCTTGGGAGACTTGCTTTATTAATTTTAGTGTTAAATTGGCAGTGGTATATTCGCTTAAAAATGTATTTTTCGACTTTAACGCAGGAGTTATTATTGTACGTGTAATATACCATGTGTTTTTGTACAATTTTGTAGATCTTTAACCCATTTCTGAAAAAAGAAACCAAATGGTAACACGCAAAAAATTACAAAATTGTGGTATACCTAATACGCATTTAATTATGGTACCTCTGGCAACACTGATTAACCTGGAAACAACGGTGATCCGTTTAAAAAGAGGTTATGTTTACATTAAAAACTGAAGCTTACGAAAATTAATTATGAAATATTACCAGAGCCAGAGATCAATAATAGTTTACTTACTTGTACTTCATCACTATTCTGAAACTTAGTTCTAATTATACTGTTTGAAACGTTATAATAATCATAATTATCGGGCAAATCCATATTACAACAGCGATTTTTATGACAGTGTAAATATGATGCAAGCAACACAATAATATCGAGCGTCTGGAAATGCACAACAAATGCGATAACAAACGCTCGATATAAATGATTATCCGGCATCGTTCGGATTCCTTCGGCTTTGCAATAACTGACGCTCGTTACGCAGTGGACATAAGGAAATTAAGCGTTCTTGTCTTAACATTGGAAAGTGGAATTAAATTACTTTTCAAAAAATTCTTGGGAGATTATTCCATTTTTTCTGAGATACAATATTAAGGTGACTAAAAATACAAGAATCTCGCTAAAATATAGCAACGGGCAGCACTTATTCTTGACTCAAAATATAAGTGGTGCTCATCGTATCTTTTATTAAAATCTTTTAAAACAATTTGTAAATTAAAAAATGGCAATTTTTTATGAAATTAATAACTGTTTTTCTTTTCAGAAGGATATCAATAGATCCGGAAAATGAACACAAAAGAGCGAGAGCAGAACACATTATAGGAAATAATAATAATAACGAATTAAATTTATCTCATAATCCCCCACAGACACAACCTGCGGATTTTTCACCTAGTGCCATGAAACATAATGCGTTAAATTTAAATATGAATTCTGGGATTCCTAAATCGGAAATCATAGAAGGTAAGTCTTTGTTATACTTAAGTCTAAAGCGACATATTGGTATTCTTATTTTAAAATCTCTCAATTTTTTTAAATAAATCTGTATTCTTGCAGGAAATGGGATTAGTAGTACGGATCGAGAAAACTCACCATGTTCGCCTTCGCCAACGCATCCACTTTCTCGGTGCCACAGCGATAGCAATAAAAATAACGTTAAAAATGAACCCATGGAACTGTTATGTAGTACAAATCAACCTGACGAAAACAGGTAAATTATGTATTTTAAATTCCAGCCATTTACTACTCTGTAATAGGGTTTCAAACCTGTAGAGTCTGTAATAAATTAAATAAATAAATAAATTTGCTTTAAAAGGCTGCAAAATATTTAAAAACAACGTTACTTATAATCAACTGCTAACTTCGCCTAAAACCGCTCCAACATAAACGCAGCCTAAATCTTTGGTCGCGCTATTTATTTCGATGATACAATTTTCTAGTTTACTTTGGAAAATGGTTTTATGGTTTTTCTCAAAAGAACTTTCCCGACAAACTTTATGGTGTAATTCATCATTGAAAATGAGAAAAAACTTTGTTTAAATATTTGTCTTAAACATCATACTTTTCAAACTACAGGATGTCCAAATTTTAAGATACTATTTTTTTATAATAACTTTCAGATCTTTTTGGCCAATTTGAAAGACATTTTTTTATTAAGAATGTAAAAAATAATATAATAATAATAATAATAATCTTTTTTATATTCAATACTTTATAATTAGGTATTAGGGGTATAACCATGCCCAGAAGTAATTTAAACTTATTTACGCGAGAAGCACATTAAATAAAAAAATTAGAAAATTATTAATTAAAAAAAAAACAGAAATTTAAAATATATTTTTTTTTAATTTTGGGAAATGTAGTGGCGTATCATTTTTCATTAAATCCCTTGCAGACGTCCTTTTGTGCATAAATAACGTTTGCCAATTTTTTATAAATATCTTAAATAAATTTTAATTTAAAAACGGTTATTTCCTTTAAATTTTTAACATCCTGTACTTAAACAAGTATACATATATATTCTCATAAAGATTTTTTCTTTATTTTTACTGAACACACCACACCTCGGACGTCCAATAAAAACAATAAATTAAAATCTGAAGTTTTTAGTGTTTTTTTTTGAAACCAGTTTATTTAACACCTTCAAGGAAACATATTTTTTCAGTAATGACTCAGTTGAAGCGACAACAAATGAAAACGGTCCTAACAACCTACCACATGGGCCACATTCAGGGGAAGTTCAGGAGGCGACCACGATGACCACGACAGCCCCATCGGACCTTATTTGACGCCGTCAGAAAGTAAATTGTTTGCCACGGCAGCTGGTAGCTTTAATTTTAGTATGGCGGCGCTGGCAGCTGATCCTGCAGCGCTAGGAAGTAAGTTTGGTTAGTTGGTTTTGTGTTCTTATTACTTTCTTTTATACTTTATAAATATTTTTTTCTAAGAAAAATAAATGTTTAATTATACATTTTTTGTATTTTGATTTAATTTAAATTCTTGTTATTTTCTGTTTTTAAGTTTTTTTTTATTATTATTTCAAGCATATAAAAGTGTTGCCTAATCATGTGTAACAAACTTAAGGGCGTAATCCTGAGCCAATTTTATGAAAAAAGTTTTAAAAATATACATTGTGTCTACGTAAGTTGGCGGCATATGGGAAACTTTTTTATTATTAATTTCAGGAAGAAAAGTTATTCTTTATAAAAAGTTCTGGATTTTTTGACCAAAAATGTAATTTTTGCTCAAGAGTAAAGTACCTGTATTTTTGTTAATATCGCAAATTGGTATAAAGAAAAGATCTTTAGAATTAAAAATTACTTTCAAATATGCAATTTTGTTTATTTCCTAAAAATGGTTTTTGCGAAAATCGAGAAAACTTTAAGTTTGTACATTAGTGCATTGTACATTCTTCTTGCTTTAGTAACAATTTTATTTAAAACTGTCCTATGACATTTATGATCATAAAATATAGTACAATAATATACAAACCTAAATTTTTACCATCATCGCAGAAAAAAAACATATATATATATTTTTTTTTTGAAAATTAACAAAATTGCATATTTGGAAGTAATTTTTAATTCTAAACATCCTTTCTTTATAACAATTTGCGATATTAGCAAAAATACAGGTACTTTACTTTTAAGCAAAAATTACATTTTTGGCCAAACCTTATAAAAGGTGATTCATTACGAAGTACTTTTTAAAAAAAATTGAAAAAAAACCTTTATTAAATAATATTTATTATCATACGGAAAATTATATCTTATATTTATTTTTTAAAGATAATGGCTTTCATATGTTGGCCTTAACTGCGCCTAACATGGTCTGTTCTTAAGCTCCAAATTCCGAGCACCAAATAAATTCGTTAGAATCATCACGTTCACTCACAGCTACTGCCTTTATATTTTCTGCATTACGTGCTGAATGTGGCTCATTTGGTCAAGAATTGTCCAATAATTAAAATTGGAGTCCAATTTTCCACATTTCTCGGAGAACGATGATTTTCATAATAAAGTTGAACAAGTTTTAGACGTTGTGCCGCGGGCTAAGTCTTTCCAGGATAAATTGTCAAACAGTACTAAACACAAATACCATAACAGTTTGAAATTTGGACCCTCTCATCTATCCAAAAATTCGTACTAGAAAAAATAACTCTAAATGAATCACCCCTTACATAACTGACACAATTTGATATCAGATGATTGCATTTTAGGTTTTAGATCATGCAGAACTTTTTATAAAGAATACCTTTTTTCGAAAAAAAATATACAAAAAAGTTTTCCATATGCCGTCAACTTCCGTAGACACAATGTATACGGAAAAATGCTTCCGAAGAGAGCTACATCCCTTTAAATGGGTCACCCTAAAGACGATTTTTCCTCAATATATTTGAACCGTTTTCACTAAAATTGTGAAATTTGGTATGGGGCATAAATTTTTGATCCAGATTCCATGACATTGTTGGAAATTTGCATATTAAGTATTAATTTTAAGCATATTTGATTCTTTTCAATTATTTAAAAAGCCCGTAACGCACAAATTAAGTGTAGCGAAAAGTACCTATAGGAAGAAAAACCACACCAGTCAAGTCGAGTCGAGTTTGTCTGCAATTTGGGTGAAGTACAGTGTCTGTTATTCCTATTTTGAAACATTTGTCACACTACAAACTCGGTTTTAATTTTTGCGGGATTATCCGTAAACATAAAATCACCTAGTAAATAATTTTGCCCTAACTTGAAGTGCTCCTTCAATTGAAGATATGTTCAAGTCACAAATGTGTTTATTATTTTCGTATTAAATTGCTTGTATTCACTGCTTAATGTAAATAAATAATATTTTATTTTAAAAGCAGTATTTCATCTAACTGAGATATCGAAGCGGTGTTGGCGGAATCGAAAGAGTTGACGATTTCTTATCGATCATAATATTAAAATTTTAGTCCGAAGCGTATGCTGAAGGGCTAACGGTTAAAAAGATTCTAATTTTTTATTAGTAGCATTTTAATTTTGGAATGTGGTTCCTAAAGAAATTTTACGTAAAAAAGATACTGTCGATGGGGGTAACCGTTTTTAAGAAAATTGTAAATTTCTGCATAGACATTAGCCGCAGTTGCTGAAAATTTTACAAAAACTGAATGTGTGCTATATCTAATCATAAAAAATAAAAATCACACTGACATTTTTTGAAAACGATTAGTCCTATCGATATTAAATAGGAGTATATTTTTTACGTAAAGTTCTTTATGTACAAAATTTTAACAAAATAGTAGTATTTCTACCCGTAACCCTCCAAAATGTTAACCTTCCAACTCAATTTTTATACTCTTATCATAGAATCTCATTAAGCGTCATAATTTTATGCAATATGTCAAATTTTATAATTTTAGTATAAACGGTTTTGAAAATATTACACAAAATTTGCCTTTAGGAGTCCCCTATGATTGTGCGTAGCTTTCTTAGCAAGCATTTTTCAGAAAATGTTTTAATAAATGTTTCTTCATAAAATAGACAATGTCCTTAATTTTTTTAAAAGTTTTGTGTTATCTGGGAATATAATCTTTAACACAATATTATTTGGCTTTTCTCCAGAATTAAAATATTAAATAAATATTTTAAAAAATTTAAAATTTTTATATATATTATGAAGAACTATTCTGCTCTTGCAAAAAAATTAATAAAAGTTAAGATTACTTTAAAAGAAATAAATTTATAATAAATTATTTATTATAAAATAAGGATTTTCATTTAGGTTATATAAAAATTAAAAAAGAACTTACAGGAAAGGTTGCAACCCCTTAACATCGATTCAAGGGCTTCCGGTCAAAATTATATTATAATAATATTATAAAATAAGTTCCTAACATCATCAGTCATTTTTAGTAAAAAGTTTCCCACATTTTTGAGGCGCGTCCAAGGGATCAGTTCACGTCTGGAAGCCTCATTAAAAACTTATTTTATTATTGGATTATTATAAAATAATTTTGACCGGAGGCCCTTGAACCTATGTTTAGGGATTACAACCTTTTCTGTAAGTTTTTTTAACTAACCAAAATATACCTAAATAAAAATAATTATTTTATAAAAATAATTTATTATTAATTTATTTCTTTTAAGTACTTTGATAATTTTTATTATATTATTGCAAGAGCAGAATAGCTCTTCATAAAATATAAAAAGTTAGGTTTCTTAAAATATTTATTATAAATGTCTTTATTCTGAAAGAAAGTCAAATAATATTTTTTTTAAGCCTTTAAAATTTGTTACACATTACACATAGTTAGGAAATATCCTGCATAGCATTTAATAATAACAGCATGTTTATTCTTATCAGTACATATAATCTTTTATTTTAAATAGATGTGGGCAGTTAACTGGATAGTTAACTGCAATAATAAACTTAGATTTATTTGTTCCAGGTTTAAATCCGTCACTTCAGGGAAACGACAATTTAGCAGGCACGTCACAAGGTAAGCGATATATTTTTTTATAAATTTTGTCTTTGTTGTATTGTAAAATAATGGTAAAAGTTGCATTATTTTGACAATATATTCAAAGAAAAACATGTATATTGGTCAATATTTGCAAATAAATATAATTCGATAAAGATCAAATACTTTTTAAATTTAAAATATACTGGGTGTCTCTAAAATGTGCGGAGAAAATGATGCTACCACAAATTTTTGAGCCTAAATATGACGTTTGAGACCCTTTCCGTTTCTTCAGCCCAAAAGTGGATGATTTCATGGATAGAATGTATCAAAAATTTAATCTGGGTTTGTTTTTATTATTATTTTGGTAATAATGTTTATTGCCACAATGTACGGCTAGGGAATTTTGTGACAAAAAAAATCTAAAATCTGTTAGCAATATAATTGTAAACTCTAGAGGGCACCACTTGCGGTATCTTGAAGACATTTAAAAGAAAATAAATGTATTGAGCCCCTATGTATTTAGCTTTTGAAGAATTTTTTTATTCTTCAACATATTTTACCTAAAAAAGGTTATACGTTATAAAAGTTGATGTATGCAACCGTTTTAAGATATTTGGATTTAAAAAAATAATCACTTTTTAGGGCCAGATCTTAACAGGGTGCTTTCAAATAAGATTTTTAATAGTTTGTGATTTTGAAATAAAAATTTTAAATAAACCAGTGTCTTAAATCTCTTAACCTTTAAAGGTACATGGAGGTACAAAAAATACGCCAATCTTTTTTATTCTAGCACCCTGTATGTTTTTTTGCTGTTGTTTAAGAATATTCAGTAACTAACTAAAACTTTTTACTATTTACGGGCAGAAAGTTAATGTGCAAATATGACCAATATACGGGCACTGTTGTGTGAAAAATAGACAAAGTGACAATCATAGAACAGTGTTCGGTTTAAAGAAACTTTTGGAACATTTTTCTAATTTGTTCTTTAATTAATTCTTTTCCTGGTTTTTACGTTTTTTTATAAAATGTGATTATGTCCAAAAGCTTCATTCTTTGCCTACGCAAGTGTTTTTCTAAATGTGTATTTTTGTGTTTTTGAGATGTTTTAAGTGTGTTACTGTTTTTATTTGTTTTTCTGGTCTGGTTTATTTTTGCGTGTGTTTCTTGTAATTTGTTTTGTTTTACAATTAGTTTTTGGGGAAGCCAATAGGTTCTACTTTATTTAAAAGGATACCATTTTTTGTAAACAAATATATAGATATAAAAAATGTAGGTTATGTAGATAGGCTATAGTTGGCGTCCACTAATTTATAACAGATTATATTTTTAGAAACAACTGTAATTCTTAAAAGATTTAGGTGGTAAACAAAATATTTCTATGTTAAAAAATGTAGGTAGAAAGGTAGAAATACCTTCTCACTTATTTTTTTCTAATTTTTAAATAATATCATTAAATCCCTGTAACAAGTTAAAAAAAGTTAAGGTTTTACACAGCAAGTAAATTAAGTATGTAGACAAACCTGAGACCTTGTATCGCCCTTGCAAAAGTGCCCTGGTTGACTATAATTTATTCAAATAACATTTTTTAAATGGCTCACCTGAATCCGGGTATGAAAATAAAACAAAAGTTACTAGAATCAGCTGCTTTCAATTTGTTATTGAGTGATGGACTTTTAGCTTTTTCGTCGCTTAACAGAAACTATAATTTTTAATAAAATATTATGATCAAACACTAAGTCTTTACAAGTTATGCAAATATATGGCTGGTAAAAAATACTGATAAATTAAGTCATTATAACATAATACAAGAACTTTTAAAAGGAATTTAAAATTTTAAACTTCCTCCAATATCGTCCTGAATTCTAAACTTTATTCTGAAAAACGAAATTTACTGGAGTAGGAATATTCGCATTGCCAACCTAAAAATGTTAGCTTGGATAGGCTATAGCTATTTATAATATTGGCCCATGTATCATATATGGCTTTAAAAATGATTCTTTTAACAAGTTTTTAACAAAAATAAAATGAAATATGTTAATAAACACGTTGTCTCGGTGGTACCTTCAATTTAAATTTTTAAAAATAATATATAATTTTTGTCCAAAAATAACTACTTTTAAGTCTTGGCATAGTTTAAAAGAAATTAAGAAATGCGTATACACGTATTTGCAGAAATCGCCATGGTAATCTAAAACCATAATAATATAATAAATAGGAAATAGCACAACCTGTATGTGTATATGATTAAAAATATTTATAAAAACACAAAATAAACAAAAAATATTTTCTTTCAATGCTAGTCTTTTATTTCGATTTGCGATAGTTACTTAAAACTCTATTAGAACTAGACATATAATAGGTTATAAATAAAATGTGCAAAATATTAATAGTAAACAGAAAAGGGCATTAATTTATTTTTGTCCTAATCAATTAGAAATTTATCCTGTGCTTATCAAACAAAAGAAAGTTTTGACTTAAGGTAAAAATAAACAGTTTCTGGGCACGTATTTAATAAATATTAAATTTAATCGAAAAAAGATCGTCTAAATGTTGTCTACATATCTTAAAACTTTGCATAAAAAAAATATATTTTAAAAAATGCTTGAAAAAGTGAAAAATAATGTTATAAAAGTGTTTCCTTGCAAATATCTAAAACTGAGAAAAAATACTTAAACTACTTAAAGTATAACTTAATTTTTTTCCAGTTAACACATAAAAATATAAAATAAGTAAATTAAGGACTTATTAACTTCAGTTTTTATCAAACGTAAAATATATTTTTTAATATTTGGCTGTGACCAATAGTATTTTAAGAGCTAACTTAAGAATATAAATGTAATATGGCTTACAATTACACAGCACTACTTTCTATTTTAACAGATATTTATGACAATGATTTGCATTACCTTATATCAAGATAACGTAAAAAAGCTTAACTCGAGCAATTTTTAAAAGCCAAGAATTTTTCAAAATAAATAGAGTGATACTGGTAATAAAATTAAATTCGTAACCAATATGCCTGTACATAGCTTCCAAATATACAATACGTACTAAACTAATACTAGTACTCGCACAAGTGAGCTAAGAGAGGCTAAATTCGGGCTTCTTGCCCATAGGTATGGAAGATTTTCGCTGCCAACCGTGCAACAAAAGCCTAAGTTCCCTAACAAGATTGAAAAGACATATTCAAAATGTCCATATGCGACCTTCAAGAGAGCCTGTTTGTAACATTTGCAAGCGAGTGTATAGCAGCCTTAATTCTCTCAGAAATCACAAGAGCATTTATCACAGAAACGTTAAAAATATCAAAGGAGAAGAACTAATACCACCACATCACTCGTTCTACTTGTAAGGTCGCGGAGAAACTTAATCATCGTGGGTAATTTTATGTTTAAATCGATATTTTTCAAGTTAAATTAGTAATATGCTAGCATAAGTCCATAACATAATAAATTATACAAGTTATGATTTAAAAAAAGTCACCTGTTAAATGTCTTTTTCCTAATACTGATTTTCAAAAGAATATTTTATCGTTTTTGCAAATGGTAAATTAATATAACCAAAACACTTAAAATATTTTGTTTCAGCTATTTCATGCGTATTTTTTATTATGGTAAACTATAACAATAGCTCACCTATAAATTAATTTACTGTTTACTAAAATATGTCATATTTTTGCTTATATGCTAAAAATAAAATACCTAAAGTATAACAATGGTATATAGATTCGAATTGTAAGAAAACATATTTAGCATCATTATATAGGTATTTGAAATGACAAATCAATCTAATTTTATTAACCCTATGACATTCTATTTTTAACATTTTATATAAAACATACAAACTTTTATATTGGTATGGTTATGTACAAAGAAATTGGTTAAAATTGACTTTATTTTTAAGAATAAATGTGAATCATACATCAAAATAATAATACTCAAAACGTGAAAAAAATTAGGTTAGCATATCTGGATAACTTCAATGCATTACTTTTGTGGGGATTATTTTAAGCTATTAAAAGAAATTCCCATTTTTCGGTAACTTAAGAAAAACATTCTTTAAAATTTTCGATTTAAACATAAAGTGGCTGACCAAGAAATACTGACTGTATTAAAAATATATTCTTGGCTTAGTTTAAAAATAGTTGTTTCTGTCTTAACCTTATGATTTATGATCAACAAAAATTTGTAAAGTCTATAAAAATTCGGATTTTTTTAAACAGTCAATATTTTTTCCTTAAAAGACTTTTTATTATGTGTTTTAAAGATTTATTTGCATATAACTACTATATAAATCGTACAAACTATATTTATATTTTATAAATTTTATATACATTTTAATTTATTTAAAATATGTTTTTATTTTTCCATTAAGTGTTCAACGTTCTTTTTATTTTTTAAATGATCTTAACAGGAAAAACAAGAAAGACTGATAAATCGTATTTTAAAAGAAAAACTAAGTAAAATATAAATTGTGTATCATACACTAAGAAATTGTATTTTACGGTTATGGGGTACTTCAGAGTAAAACATATAGAAACATGTTAATTTATGCTGTAAAAAGTATAAATAATATCATAGACTTATATAGATGTTAAGACATGCTTGACAGAAAAACAAATGAGCATATTTTTATTACTTCAGATTTAAAATATTGCCAAATCGTCAATTTAGCTATTTAATCATAATAAAAAATACGCAATCTAAATAAAAAAGAGTTTTTATAGCAGATCATGTTGAGCCTATTTTTGTATTTTTCACGGAAAATACATAATATCTTTGCATTTGCCTGAATAATTTATTATGTAGTAAATAACCATATTTACTCACTTAATTTCTAAATTTATAATGTTTGCAAATTGCTAAATAAACGTTCTTAAATTTAAAAAAAAACAGTAACTTTTTATTAAATAGCTAAGCTTTTTAAATCCTTGTAAAAAACTTTAAAAGGATTGATTAAACTTCACCATTCACCAGGTCAAAGATTAGTAGACATTGTTATATGTAGGGTGTTCGTAAAGTGTGCTGCCAAACTGTTAGATTAGAATCCTTCTATTAATATAAGAAGAAAAGTTTTTATAAACATAAATCCGCAAATAGTACGATTATGTTAGTCAAATTTGTTAGACTTTATATAAACGTTATTTAACTAAGTATTTAGTATTGTTGTTACATAATTGCCAGTAAGAAATTATAAAACTTTATTTGAAAAAAATCATCCAAATATTATTCTATGGTCTACGAATGTGCAATTAAGTGATTTTAGTATCTTAAACTAAAGAAGACACGAAAAAAATAAGAAACATAAATACAGGTATAATAATTTCTTACTCATTTTTACAGTAGTAGTATACCTTTTTTGTTAGAAATATTCGTTTTGGTGCTGCTCCAGACGTCACTGGACTTATTAAATTTTAATAAATAGGTTTTATGAATTGAATAGCATTGCCAAATTAGGACAAAATTATATATTAAAAATATTTATTTTTTCTTATTTAAATGAGAAGATTCTACCATAGCAGTTTGACACCACAGTGTACGAAAACCCAGTATATAAAAATATATTTTTTGTTTTTGGATCAAATCCATATAAAAATAAATATTATTCACCGAGTATTTTATTTTCAGTAAATAATATAAAGTGTTTTAAATATATTAAATGTAATTTTTAACCTTTTGCTACAACAATTGATTAAAATAATTTTAACCTTGATTCTGAAGTAATAAAAATAAGCGAAACCATTCTAAGCGGAGGCCTAATAGGATGTTATATGTTCTCGGTGGTCCACAGCTGCCGAAGCCAGGAGACCACTTCCTTTGCCACTTGGCACCGCGGCAAACCATCGATGCGATCTTTGTGGCAAGCTGCTCAGCACGAAACTAACCCTGAAGCGGCACAAGGAACAGCAACACCTCCAACCGTTGAACAACGCCGTGTGCCAACTGTGCCAAAAAGTCTTCCGAACGCTTAACTCACTTAACAACCACCGGAGCATATACCACCGCAGGCAAAAGTGAATCTGGCGCCTGGTGCCAAACGGTGCTAAATTAAGTACAATATAGTGTAAAACAATTCCCATTAGGCCACCGCAAGCTATATTAAATTTGGCACTGGTATCGATGCCAAATTTTGTATAGGCAAGTTAATTAGTGTCAAAACAATGTCTCGGAGGTCCCAAACATTTTTAACATTCTTATATTGTCTTAGGATTTTATTTTAAAATATTTTTTTATTGAATTATTTGCTAAAAATAAACAAAAGAGGGGCAAAAAGTAAAAATCAAATTACCAAAAAACCTTATAGTGGTTTTAAAAAATTAAATATGTAACCCATAAATATTTTTTAAATTTTGAAAATAAAACTCTTTAATTAAGCTAAATATAAAATGACCTATATATTTAACGTTGTATGATCAAATCTAAAGTGTTTATATTGACAGTTTTCCCAAAACTGCAATGGAGACTTTTAGTCCCTTACATTCAACACCACGTTAAAATTAAATAGTAAACAATATGTTTTGATAAACATACTTTATCTTTTGAATAAGCCTATTAGAAAAAGCAATTTGAGCATTAATAGAATACTTTTTCTGTTTTAGTTACTAAATTTAATAAATAAATTTTACTTTTACAAAACTAATAAAATAATTATTTGTTTTATTCAGCATTTTAGTACAATAAAATAAATAAAAATCAAAAGAATGTTTAGACGTAAAAATTGCTTTGTTTCAAAATTTGTGCAGAATTAATAAACACTATAAACACTCTTTTAATTAAAAATTTAAATAAATAGATATAAGACTACAGTTATAATATAGTTACCATTTCAAATTTATCAGAGTTTTACAGGCTACGGAACATTGATCAAATTAGTTACTTTTTGGTATATAATCGACTGGTAATGGTAAATGGTAAATAAATTTAAAACATTGCCAACATTGCCAAAATACTTATCGACTGCTGTTGATCAGCATAACAACATTACAGATATGGGAATAGAGCTTACACAAGAGCTTTACATTTCCAGTAGTTACAACAAGTGTCACTTTTAATGCTAGAATTTTATTGTGCATTTTCCTTTACTCACAGAGTTTCTAAATCATTTAAATGTTGCATGTGACCTAAACACAAGTCAAAAGTTTTTACTATAGATGCACAAAATAATGCTAAATTTCTGGTCATAAGCTTGGACGCTCGCTTGCTGGGATTATACGAGCAGGCGTCCGAATATAAGTACAAACTGACACAGTACGTAAAATTTGTTGCTCCACTAATTCTAAGAAGCAAGCGTCCAGAAATATACCCAAAAAATTTGACTTTTTCCCTGTAGAGTGAAAAATACACTTGTCTGTACCCAAACCAAAATATGTAAGGTGCAAAATATACGCGAATTATATACCAAAAATTATACTAACCTAATATCTAAACGATATTTTAAGAAATTAAATATATAATCAAAAAGAGGGCGTTTAAGACTGAGGTTAGTTAGGAATGTTTTAATTAAAATATTGACTGAAATTAATTAATCAAAATTAGGTTAGAATTTTCATATTTCGGCTGTGATGTGGAAAGAGTATTATAATGATCTGAATATAATCTATTTTAAATTTTAAAAATGCATTCCAGAAGAAAAAGTTAGTTAAACTATGCAGCATGTTTTATTAGTGTCTATTAATTTTGCCACATAAATATTTGTACAATTTTTTAATAATAACATATTTATTATTCCAACGTTACAGATTTAAGTTAAGGGTCTGTGATATATATTTTGTTGGTTACTGCTAAAGATTTTATAATTTGTAAAATGTAACGTTGTTTTCTTGTATATTAATACTGTATAGAACCTTTTTTAATATTTTTAATTACACATATAGTATTTAACTGCATTTTATAATAATGGGTAAAAGGGAGATAGATTTAATAATATATTTTGCATTTATGCTAAGAAATTATAAATAATATATAATTATGTATTTACTTATTTTATAGGGCTTAAAGCAAATGTAGTACATAAAACGATGAAAATTGTGCAATAAAAATAACGGTTGGAGAATCATCAAAAAATTCTAGTCAACTTTTTTTTGGAAATACTAATTTAATAAAAAAATTATGTACTGCATTTAAACAAATAATAAACTTGTCATATCTTACATTTACCGTAAGATATTTTACCAAGATATTTAAGATGTTAATAATAAAATACAGTATGTTAGCAAGTTCTATTTTTTAATAATTTTTCTTTGGGCAAATACTACTATAAAATTATAAACTTTTTTAGACATGTAATATTATTTTATTAAAATAATTTATCAGAACTTCATCATTTTTTCTATACTTTTTTAAATAATTTTGGCAATAATCAAAAAATATTTTAGATTTAATTATTTAGAAAATTTAATTTTTGCAACCAGAATAGTTTTTTAAATAATCCAGTTACAATAAGACTTTAATTTTAATCTGATGCAGGGCATCTGATCACTTTTTCTTATTAAAATAATATCTTTCTTTACTATTAGTTTAAATAAACACAAAAAAAAATTAAAAAAATTAAAAGGGACTAAAATTAATTTGGGATTTTTAAAATTACCGCTTCACCATTAATGTTACAATAGTTTTTATCTGCTTATATGGTTTAATATTATGTTTTAATCTATAAAAATAATAAAAAAATAAGTAAGTAAAATTACTTTTTAGATTTTTTTCTTCATTTAAAATATTTTGTACTTATAAGATTTTTTTATACACTATGTATCAGGCAAATACAATAAATTCCATAAAAAATAAATAGGGAAATTTTCGTTTTTTTTCGACGAATAAAAATATAAAGGATAAGTAACGTACCGGTAGCCAATACCCACTTCCTTATTTTAAATACACACCCCGTTTATTTTTTTATTTTGGGATTCTTTAAAATATTTTAAATACTTTTCGTTTTTAATGCCCTAACATATCTTCGGCTGTTTCATAAATATTAAATGCTTTTATTTTTATTGCAGAAGCAAACATTAATAATTAAATAAAATATTTGATTTAAAAAGTTTGCTACAAAACAGTCAATACTTATTTCCCGTTTAAGTTTTAATAATGAGAAAGTAAGAATAAACCATTTTTATTTTTTTACCGATATGAAATTTAAAAAAGTTGATGATGGGTATATGACAAAAATGAAATGCAAAAGTCATCGTCATATTGGTCACCGTTAAATGACTTACCCTGACTTTTTTTTAAACAAACATTGTTCAATTTAAAATTCCGATTGGCTCGTCTGAGCGTTTTGTCAAAAATGCTCCTATTAACTTATCATTAAATTTATTCCATTTGGCTTATATATATTGTATTAATGCCTTGCTTAACTTAGGGTCACAAATATGTTATGTTTTATATACTTAGTTTATTATTATATTTATATTTAGCATTTTTAGTAATAACTTATGTTAATATTCTTTTATATTTAAAATGTTTATAATTTTCTTAAAAATGGAGAGGACAGGACTTATGTTTTTACGGAAAGACTGAAATTTTTATGTTGTTTGTGACTTGAGGTATTTTTAAGACTGATCCTAAATAATTTTGACTGATTTTAAAAATTTTTAAAAATGTATTTTTAGTTTTTGATTTTTAAAAAGCTTTGTAATAACATTGGCAACCCCGTTTAATAATTTTTGGTAAAAAGAAAGAATTTTAGGGAGATACATAAGGTTTTTACATAGTTATATTTTACACTGAAGGAAATCTTATGTGTTTCTTTAAATTAAATTTATTGGTCCTGTGTAGTGACGTTTACTTTTTATTTTTGCATTATAGGCATGTTTAAATGTTGTTTGATGCAATATTTTTATTATATTTTATGTAATTGTTGTATAACCTTTATTTATGTTAATATATTTTTACATTTGCAAAAGCAAAAGCTTGGGTTTTATTTTTCTGCTTTTAGAAAAAATCTGCCTATAGTAATGTACAGTTATTAAGCCTTAAGAAAGTAAATACCGTTTAAATATTTTAAATATTTTTATTTAATCAAGGGTTTTTCAAACCACTTTTAAACTGTACATTGCAGTCCTTTTAATGTGCGTGTACTTGTATGCCTGTATGTTTCATTTAAAAAACAATGGAGTCCTTTATATAACACAACATTTTTAAAATAGTTGTGATATATACATGGCTCTCAACACGGCGAGTGTTGCCACCAATAAAAGATAAATAAATCCGGAGGAATATACGTCGCCAGCCATTTTTTAAACCGCACACTCAAAATTTCATGGTTGTCAAATCTACATCTGCTTCTTTGTACAAGTGTTAGTTTATGCCATGCGCAGTATACGCAATTTCGGTGTTGCCACCTAATTTTCATTTTGGTAAGTTGGGAAGGTATAAATATTTTTGATTTAAACCTTTTTGGGTTTCAAAAAATATTGTTAAAGTAATTACTATTTTAATTAAACATCCATTTAAATTACATAAATTTTTAAATTATGAAATATCGGGCACAAGAAAAATGTAATTTCTTTGAAGGCGTATTTCTCATTTATCATATTTTATAAAGGTATGAATGTTATTTGTCCTATTTTGTTGATATATTTTTGTTCGTGAGACTGTCTGCATACTTTTATTCATTGAAAATTTACTACTCCAGATATTAAAAGGCAGCTTTTTTATTTTGCTTTAAATAATATTTTATTGGACAATTTAGGCAAACCGTCATTTTTATAACAATAATTTGTATTTTAATTATAAAATAATTAGGTGGCAACCGTTTGTAAGCTATTTAGGGAACTGAAATTGAATATTCATAAAGGTTTTCCGAAGACATTCTGAACCACACCTTCTTGGGAATACATCGTGATTCGGGTAATTTCTAAGTTCGTTCTAACATTCGTGGTCCCACCAGTCTGTATCGAAATTATACCATATTATATACCTATTAATAAAAAGTTGCTTATTAATGAAGACTGGTAAAGTACCTTATTTGCAGAAAAATTAATCAGTGACTTATTAACGAGATTTCGACCACAATAAAAAAATCGATATAAAATGTGTTTCATAAAGCTTATTATAATGAACAGATATTTAAGATGATTCACTGAGTAATTTAGCTGTACTGCAAGATTTTTTCCAAAAAATAAGTAACTTTTTATGGTTTTAAAAATCCCCATTGTGGCGGCGTAGTTTAAGACAGGGTTAAGGACTTTATTTGAACTTAGTTTTAAATAAAAAATTATATCCATTATGATCTTCAGATCGCGAGTGTGCGGTCATTAATATGGCTATGCGGCATCGGCAGTCTTCAAATAAAGTCTTGCCAATTCATTTCCAGACTTGGTGGCGACACTCGCGAAAGTACCAGACCAGAGAGCCTATTCTTGACCGCTCTACACTCCTTTTATAACTTTTAATGTCCATTTTTACTTTTTTCCTCTTATAAAAGTGGAACATTTTAAGATAAAACGTCTGTGGTTAAGAATAGGGTCCCATAGAACGAACGAAGTCTTTACTTTTACAGGGGTATCGCCCAAGAAGGTGTTCACTTGCCAGCTTTGTGGCAAAGTGCTATGTTCAAAAGCATCCCTGAAGAGACATATCGCGGACAAACATGCAGAAAGACAAGAAGAGTATAGGTGTGTTATTTGCGAACGCGTTTACTGCTCAAGGAATTCCCTTATGACTCATATCTACACGTATCATAAGTCCAGGCCTGGAGATATCGACATTAAGTTTTTTAGCCAGAACACTTTGCGCTACCTCCGACCACTCTTGCAGGTACACAATTTTTTAACTTACATAAATAAAAACATATTACATAGTTGTTTTCACAATTTTATTTAAAAGAACATAACATAACACAACACAAAAACTGAAATAAATCATTAAGCATACCTTGTGTTGACGGATGAATTTAAATATAAAAGTATTTCTTCCCAAAAAAAATGGTTTTATCTTAACACATTGTATATTGCGGTTTTTAAATTTGTACGCTTTTTGAATAATATTTACCTAAACCGAACAAAAAAGCTATTTATATTTAATAACATCACATTGCAGGTACATCTTCTTTTACCTAGTTAGATAGAGTAATGTGAATTATATTTTTTTAAATTGTGAATAAAGCATAAATTTTATTTTATTACTTTTTCTACTAAGCGAAAAACATATGTAGTGGTTTATTCATTTTTCTTAAATGGTTATATGATAAACATTTTGAGAAACAACAGAAAAAATATTTATTCATTCTAAAAACCGACTGAATGGACATTGCATCAACTGCAACAAAATGTAATTTAGTTATTATTTTTAGAAAATAGTAGTAAATTAAACAGTATAAAAAAACTAATTGAAATATATTTGCAATAAGAAGCTAATAAAATTATTAGTATTATGAGAATTCTTTGGGAGAAAATTTGATTTACTAAGACTAAAACTCTGTCATAAATTCACTTTTATTTAAGAAATTTTTATAATCGTATCCTACAGAACGGATCCCCGTATAATATTTTGAATAATATAACTTAGGTACCTTAAAATATACCAATAAGTACGGATTAGGTCGCCTGTTGCATTGGTTTTTTTAGTTGCATTTAAAAAATCTTAATTGAAGACATTACTTCTTTAATATTTTAAATAAAAATTGTGGAAAATTTTATGTTCTATGTTTGTATCTTTATAATTATAAAAAAATAATTGTTATTTAAGTAAATTTATTTCCATTATTCATTAACAATACAAGACGAGCTATTGCATTTTTTCTGGGCATGTATACAGGGTGTTTTAAAACAAAAATGCAAAAACTTAGGGAGGTGATTCCTTGTTTAAAATACAGGGTAGATATTGCGGTACAAAATGACGAAAAATAATGTTTTTATTTTTTATTTCAAAAACGGATAACGATAAAACAAGAACATTGCTTTTATGAAAATACATTTTCTGCAAATTTTAACATTTTTTAGAATCTTGGAAATTTAATTTATAGATAGACATACACAACGAATTCTTATTTTACTTTTTCTTGTCTTTTTAAAAGTTGATTTGTGACCCCATATTTAGACAACAAACTACTCTTTATTTTAACCAAGAGATCACCTTATTAAATGTTTTTGTATATGTTTTTGGGCACCCTGGATAATATCTAATTGATGTCCACACTTTTCTTTGATTTTAAACCAACAAAGTGTGTTTTATTTAAAAATAATTGGAATAACTGAAAACAAATTTAAGCCATGTTATTTCATAAAAAAAACTTTTCTGGAATCTTAATTTTAAAGATATACGTTGTTAAATAAGAAAATCAAAAATGTGAAAGGTCAGTAACTACTTTTGTCAATACTATACAGAGTGTTTTCTTACAACGGTACGAAGCTTCAAGATATGATTCTTTATGTTATTTTATGAAAAAAGGTCCTATAAACATATGTCCGGAGTTGCTTTCTTACTGAGATACAAGGCGTTAAAAATTAAGAAAAAAATAAGTTTTTTTTAAATATTTTTAATATGCTTAGGCCGATTTGGATAAAATTTGGTACATTTATTTAGACTAATATGGCGGTTATTTAGCTTTAACCAGATTGTTATTATTGGGTCCAGTGGCTTCTTAGTGGGCACCGCAACTTATATTATTGAGAAAAAAAGTACGCCACTGACTTTTTGACGTTTTTATATTTTTTATAATTAAGCAATAAATAATACAACTTTTTAGTTTCTTTTATTTTATTATTATTTTTTTGTATCTAACTTCGTTTTTGAGAAAAAAGATTTAAGCCACTTTAATTCCTTCCAAAAAGGACCCACAGACGACATGGTAAAAAACAAAAATAAAAAGTATACAATTATTTGCTTTAAAATAAATGAGCAGTAGTGTATTTTATTGAAAATCGTCATTTTCCTTACCTACTAAGGTCAAAATTGTTTATGTTTTAAATTTGGATTTTATTTTATGCTGTTTATGGATACTTCTTAGTACCACTTGAAGTGGCTTCAATGTTTTTTTCCTAAAACAAAGCGAAATACGAAAAATACAAGACACTAAAACTTTGTAATATTAATTGCTTAAAAACTCAGTGGCGTACTTTTTTTCTCAATAATATAAGTTGAGGTGCCCACTGAGACGCCACTGGACCCAATAATAATATCTGGTTAGGACTAAATAAGCGCCTTATTACTTTAAATAAATGTACCAAATTTTATCCAAATCTGCCAAAGCATATTAAAAGTATTTAGAAAAAAAAACGATTTTTTTAATATATTTTAACGTCCTGTTTCATAAAATAACATAAGGAATCACACCTTAAAGTTTCGTACCGTTGTTAGATACACCCTGTATATTAGCGATTTAACAATTTTTTTTTTTAATAATTTCACAGAACCACGTTTTTACAAAGAATTTTAGATTAAACAAGCATACACTATCTAATTTTTTGGTAATCTTTTGGTTATGTAGGGTGTTTACCTAACTACGGTACGAAAGTTCAAAGAGTGATTCCTTATCATCATTTTATGAAAAAAGTTCTGACTAGAACATATATCTGGATATCATTTCTAAGACGCAGGGCAATAAACTAAAAAAGTAAATATTATAATAATAATAAAAAGTGTCTTTCTATTTACTTAGAAAAATAAATAAACAAAAAATTTAGAAAAAGTCAGTGGCGTACTTTTTTCTCGATAATATTTACTTTGCTACCTACTGAGACGCCACGCCAGACGAGTTAAATGTAAATAAGAGCTTTATAACTTTTAATAACTAAACGAAAACGGTTTAAGACTATCCAATGTATTTATAAAGTAGCGACTTTTTTAAAACTTTACTTTCCTGTATCTTAGAAATGAAGTTATTCTGGACATATATTCATAGGAACTTTTTTCTTAAAAGAAAAAAATAATCACAATTTGAAGTTTCGTACCATAATTACGAAACACACTGCACATACAACTACATATTAAGAACGTGTGTTCTTTAATAGTCACAAAAAAATGGTTCAAATAATTAAAACGTTTAAATTATAAAACAATATATCGACAGTTAACTAATTTAAATAAAAACACCTAAAAAACAAAAAATGAGGGCTGTCCTGTTGGTTGTCATATTCAATTTAAACAATAATTTTAAAGAATAAAACATAAGGCATTCTTAGTTAAATCGCCAGCCCATAAAAATGCTTTTGTACTGCTCCCTAGCCTCCTGCAATGTTGCCAAATCTGCCCCTCTGCTTGATGCCCGCTTGCATTCGTCTTGTGAGCGCCCATGCACGCCTCTACGCATGCTCAGTCCCCTTACTCTACAACCCACCATAACTATTACAGGACCCATTCGAATGCCACCACCGACCAGTGGAGGAATTAACGAACCCCAGGAATGTCCTTACTGTAGAAGGACTTTCAGCTGCTACTACTCACTGAAGAGGCACTTCCAGGATAAGCATGAGCAATCTGACACTCTGTATGTATGTGAATTTTGCCACAGAAGATATAGAACCAAAAATTCATTGACTACGCACAAAAGCCTTCAACACAGGGGATCGAGTGGTATGTTGAAAAGACTGTTAAAGACTACAGCGATTAAAAGTGTTCTCGGGGTGGCTGCAAGTGTAAGCCCTCCTCAGGGGGGACAACGACCGCAATAGAATTGAGGTGTTGAGGTTATATGAAGTTTAATGTATTTTCTTTAATTTTGAGCTTTTGAAGTAAGAGGATATTGTTTAAGCAAAATAAAGGATATAAAATGCTCTGAAATGTGTTACAAATACTTTAATGTCAAATGTATCAAAATTGACGTTTCACTGTGATATGATTAATAGATTTTTAAAAAGTATCAGTAGACCCCTGTAGTATATGAGGGTTAAAATTGGTTTTACTGACCTATGATTAGTGTTTGACCATTTCATTTAAAAAGGAAAGGCTTGAAATTTTTAAACATTACAATTAAAACATGGAAATCTCAACCACCAATTAAAGTTTGGTGGAATCTAATTAAAGCCTACATACATATTACAGCTTGGTTTCAAGGTTTATTGGGCTATTTTAGTGTATCATTGTATTTCTTAAAATTAACAAAACTCGAGCTGACAAATAAATCCCTTGCTTAATTATCCTCTTGTTACAAAAAGAAAACGCAAATATAAATATTCTATAAATTATGTCACTGCCTTTAAGTGACGGCCTAGCCTCGAAGAAAGTACAAATAGAAAAATACAAAGTTGTAGTTTTTATATACCTCTTCATTTTTGGCATATCATAACCGTAGAAATATGGAAATTTATATATTCTTTTAACTTGTATTACTATTTAAAATGTCGGCCCTCTAAATAGTTAACTGCAGTTCTAAGATTTATTAAAATGGTCATCAAATATATTCAAATTTGTAAAAATAAAAAAATTAGCATTTTGTCGGTATACTGCAAAAAGAATAAAAGAAGTCAAAAATATTACTTTTCGGCAAAATGATTTTAAAGGAATATCAATTAACCAGAGTTTGATTGTTGTGACAAATTACACAACGTTTTTTTTTTTAATAGATTTTTAATTGGCAATTTTTTTATTATAATATACCTGTATAATTATTATATTATTTGGCGACAAAAATGATAAATCGCCAATTTTTAACTGTTACTTTGAAGTATACTTACAAATTTTGGTAATATTTTATATGTGAATTACAAAATTCTTATATACAGGGTGTCGGCTATTTAATGGTACACAGAAAAACCACATATTCCTTATCTTATATTAAGATTTAACCAAACATACCTATATCCAAAAGTTGATAATAAAGAAAATACAGTGTGTCAAAGTGAAAAATATAATTTTTTTCGATAATTTTTGAAATGTTTTGTATATTTTAGTGTAAGTCGGTATCTAGGGGTTTTTGACATGAACTATTTAGATCTAATATTAATTTTTATTTGTAAACTAGGGAGGCTAGTGACACTATTTAAATTTCTATAAAACGTCCCAACTTTTTTGTGCTACTCTGTATGTACCATATAAGTAAACCAATAAACTCCCTTATACTTTCTACACAAAAAGATATACTTTATAAGAATGGTCTCGAGCAACCATTTTCAAGATATTTGCATTTAAGCGGTATAATGCAACCAAAAATTATATGAAATAATACATTTATATAATTCTTTTATCATGAGGCAGTTATAGTTCTGACTAATACGCTGTTTTAAAGGCATTTTTTGGTTGCACTAAACCACCTAAATTCACCTATTTTGAAAACTGTTGTTAAGAGCCATTCTTACAACGTATATCTTTTTGTGTAGAAATCATTGGAAGTTTACTGGTTTACCTAAAATGGTATATATAGTGCAGCACAAAAACTTGGGACGTTTTAGAAAAATTTTAAATGTGTAGTCAGCCCTCTCTGATTTAAACATAAAAATTAATATCAGATCTGAATAGCTCATGTCAAAAACCCCTAGATACCGAGTTTTATTAAAATATTAAAAACGTATCAAAAGTTTTTGAAATAAATTTAAAAAATATTTTTCACTTTGATACCCTGTATCTTCCTTTTTCTCAACTTTTGGATATAGGTATGTGTGGCTTAATCTTCATATTTTGGCATAAGCAAGCTGTGGTTTTTCTGTGTATCAATAATTAGCGGACACCCTGTATATTTTTTCTTAGCTAATTATGAAGGATATATTAGGATCCGCCAAAATGCCAATGCCTATAACCAGATTTTCTTTAATGTTAAAATGACATATCTTATCCATATCAAAACCATCTTTGCGTTATCTGTAGAAGCCCGAAAAAGCATTAGATAAAATAAGTATCACACATTTTTGTGATCACTTTTTCACTATTTAAAAAGTACCCTTTAAAGACAAGCATTCCTTCTTCTGTGTTTCTGTGATTAAAAATGTTTGTATTAAAAAAAAATTCAATGTGGCCAAAGTCTGCTAGTAACTGACTTATTTATCGCGATAAAATGTCTAAGGTTAAAAAGACTATTTTTTAGACTAAATTGTCTACTTGCATAACAACTAGTCTTGTACTTTATTGAGATAAATAAATAAGAAAAAATATTGCTCATAATACAATTTATTTAAAAACAACTCATAGTAGGTGAAAAAAAACCTACTTTAAAATTGTAGGTATAATATAAATTAGTGTTAAAATAATTGTATATGTACGTAAATTATGTTAAAACTATGTTTTCAACCTGTCATTTCTTGACTCTATTTGTGAACTTGTTTCACAACTAAACATCTTCAAAGTAATGTTTTTAAAACGGTAATGTTGCATTACTTCAGAGATGTTATCTTAATCAACATATCTTTCCAGGGTTAAAATATCTTTGTAAATAGAAAAATGTGCCAATTTATATTAACTTTTGGTTAAACACTCTTACATATTATAATATAATTAATTATATTTACTATTTTATATTTTTAAGTCAATATGAAATTTTGTATGCCAAAATTTTGTTTACATGTTTTCGAGCTAGATTTGAACGTTAGAACAAAATTATGTTAAAACTTTAGCACGTTCAAATTTTGTGATTTTTTTGTCGTTATTTTTTATTGTTGTATTTAGTCATAATACTTAAGAAATTGTTATTTTTGATATTTTTATGGAAATTTCTGTGATTTTTTTTATTTAAATTTAGGGTAAAACACGTTCGACAACATGTAGATAAATTATTATTACATAGAAAAGTTCTAAAAACCTAAATACAATAATATTAATGGGATCATCCATTATTCTAAAGTACTATAAGATATGCAATATATGGCTTTGTATACCAACTAGTAAGTTTATAAAACTGATGTGTAATTTCAAACACGTGGTACTCTATATTTGTTTTACTACTGCTACATTTCTTTAAAAACCTGTACAGTATACTCTTTTTAGTTAACCCCTTACCAATACCTGAACCCAATCGTTTTCTCAGTACTTACAACATTGCTTAAAATATTTAAATAAACCGAAAAACTAATATGAAAAATTTCAAAAAGCATATTAACAATTTATTTTCTTATTGGCGGTGAGGTACCTTTTTCTACCCATTAACTTAAAGTCTTAAACGATAAAGCCAGCGTTATTTTAAGGTATTAAGGTTATAGTTAACTTAGAGAAATACCTTTTTAACCATTATTAATTATTGTATTTTAGTAGTTAAAAGACCTAAGTACTAATTTTTGATCTGAAATAAGTAGGCACGGTCATTTTTGAGAAAGAACCGTTGAGCATACATTTATATGACTGTATCTTTAGTGCTGTGACTTTATTAATATTTACAAAATATTTGGGATAAAAAAATTATCGTCTGATTAGGTTTAAAATTTATTTATTTTCTTTTGTGATATGGCCCTACCAAAGACGTTTTTTGACTTTCAAATTTTTGTTTCAGAATCAAAATTATATTTAAAGAAAAAACGTGCCATTAAAATTTTCAGTAATGTCTTTAGGGTAATATTTTTAAGTATTTTTTAAAATGCTGCTGAGTTATATATGTTTATTTTTTGTTAAAAACAAAGACTTATACTGTAAGAGTTTTGTTTACAACCGTTTTACAATGTTACTTATTTGTTAAAGTAAGATATTGTTTTACCCTTTAATAAAAATGTGTTTTTTTTTAAATTGGATAATACGGCACTTACTGCTCAATTATCGTAAATTATATCCACCTCGACTGCGCCAAAAAAAAAAATATTTTGTATCGACCATTGTTTGTCAGCACAGTGATGCTGTACAACAAGTCACATCGTGGATGGATCAACGATTTTTTTATAGTTTTTATATAATTAGTTTTTTTATATTCTTACCTACATATATCTACAAAGTAAAACATTTTATACAATTAAACAATTTGGCAAAGGGTAAAAACAAAGTTTTTTTCTAACATGACGGATGTATACGAAACTAACGAAAATATGTATAGGTTGTCTCTATCTGTTTTGTGTAAAAATATTTTCATTATTATAAAAATAAGTTGTTAGTTGTAAGTTTTTACAATTAAGCGTTGATCGTTACTCTTAGAAAAAACAAAACAAGCATATCTATGTTCATGCCAAGCATATTTACAAAAAAGTAAGTATATCAAGGAACTACTATTACAGTATTAAAAAACGTACCTAAAAAGAGGTAGCAAAAATTTAAGATATTTTACCAATAAAAAGAACTATTTCTTAGGTATACATACACATTTATATACATAATTAATTTAATTTTAAAAACTCCTCAAACTACAATGTTTAAATAATACGATAAAAAAGTTTAGATTTTGTTACATACAAAATGGCGTGAAAAATAGTTTTGTTAGATGTATGTGGCGTCAATGTACATTTACCTTAATACATATGTCATAAGCCATTTAAGCTTTTTAGATCAAATAATTCATACCATTAAAACATACATCATTTAATTCTGAGTCTAAATAAAATCTCAGGGATGTAGACCATACTTCTATTTTCATATTTGTATATTTTAGACTCAGAAAAAGACCCATTAATTAAAAGAATGTACAAAAAGTTAAAATGGTTTTAATATTTCAGCACACATTTTTTTCATCTCACTGCCGTAGTCCGATTATCGTTAAAAGTTCATTTTTTTTAAATTAATTCAGGACGTGATACCAGCGCTAAATCTTACTGGTAATAAATATTTAAAGTAAAAAGTGCTTAAATATGGCAAAATAAAAATAATGTGGCAATATGCAGATAACCAATTTATTGACATATATTTCAAGGGTTCTAGATTTTTATTACATGTTGTATAGCTATAAATGAAAAGAACTCTTTTGACCTTCCCGACAATTTTGACGTTGTTTGTTTTCCTGTTTTTTTACCGATTACTGATAAAACTGGATACGTATTTTTGTTTGAAGTCGCCATAATTTTTAGCGTGTATCAGTCCGAAAGAAACAAGCTGCCTTGAAATCAGTACAACACATATTTTTAAAACTACAAGCTATGAAGACTTTAAGACCAAAAAATCGTATGCATCGTTTAAATAAAAGGATAATTTATGATACATACGAAATTTTGAATAAAGTTCTTAAAATGAAAAATATTACCTCAATACTCAGAATATCCGCAGATGTACTTATATTGTAAAATGTATTTAGTGTAAGAAAACTCAGAAAATCTGAAAAAATCTGTACAAACAGAAATTATGTTTTATTTTCTTTTAGGTTTGTTTGAATGCTACTCCTTATTGAAATATTCAGAGTGTGTTGACAAAATAGAAATAAATGTTTTATAAATAAATATACATATGTGGTGGACAAAAATGTTAATCTTATTTCTTGTCAGATTGGTGCATACGGAAAAATTTTTGTTTACAATCACAAAACTTAAATTACTTGACATATAAGAAAATATTTGTGTAGCCTAATATATACTGCTTATAAGGTTAATTTTGTCAGGAACCTGAATAAAAATTTAAATTCTCAAGACGTTTTTTCTGCTGGTTTGTTTTGTTACTTAGGTTTGCAAAAAATGCCGGTCTATAATTAAATATGACAAAATGTCCCCCAAACAACATACATTTTACAAAAAAACTTATACAAAGATTAATATAGATTTTTTCTCAGATGGGACATTTTGTAAATTGCATTACATTTTTAAAATAGCCTTAAACTTACATTACATAATGTATTAATCGTTTAAACATGTAATTTAATTCTTTAACCTTTAGTGTATGAAACATAACAAGTTTCAGTTTATTTTTATTTTAAATAGAAATTTCTAAGATTCAATTTAAATTTAATATCTTTACAAAAGTTTTTTGTAGACTTACTTTTATTAAAACTATTTTGAGTAATTAAAAATGTTCTATATCCTGAGAACCTAAGTGAATATTTTGTCCTTTTTCCAAAGCTACCCCTTATACCTTATTTAAACACTTTGTACAAAAATGACTTCAATAAAGTGTAGCATTAAAAAATATATATTTTCTGTCAAAATGGGTAATTTTTGTATTAAACAAAAATATGTAAATACTTTTCGTAGTAGTACTTTTTTGCTTTTGAGTTAACCTATTTTTATTAGCTCATACAAATAGGGTTTTCCACAACAAAACGGCGCATGTTGCTACCAACCTTGAAAGCGACTTACGTCTTTTCGATGTGAAAATTTCGAAATTATAAAATGCTTCCACTATTTATGTTTTAGGAATTCATTAGCTTTATTTAAATTTTAGAAATAATAATTTTTGTTATAAATATTACAATATAATTGTTGGTGTAATAAAAGTATTGAAACAATCTCAATACACGTCTTTTAATTGCCCATTTCTATTTTTTTAAAGTATTACAAATTTTGTATACACGGTTAGTTTGCATGATGATGCATTGGGCGCATTCATTAGTACTCAGACAGGGGCGGCTGGTGCATACGAGCTGCAGTGCTGCAGAACCACCAGAATTTTTAAGCTGCTTGGTATTTTTTCATAACATTCAATTCATTATTTTACAATTAAAATATTAAATATCCATTAAAACAAAACTAAAATAACCAGTTTCTGGCCGAGAACTCTAGTATAGTAGGCACACGCATCTTCACTCAGTGACGACGCATCATAGATTACTGCGCAGTGGACCATATTAAATAATTTTCAGTCTCTCGCGACGTTATTGCATTGACTAAACTGAGCGACTCTTTTCGGTGCGCCGCACGATTGTTTTAATCTCCTCTATGCCGAATGCACTTGTCGTTGGGCAAAATTCGGCTGCTAAAATACGTAAATTTTGGTTATTGTTGTGCGGCATTCGCGGTAGCACTTTACAGGTGATTTAGATATTTTTATATCGCGCGTGTGGAAGTCGACAAGTTTATATTTTTTATTCGTATTTGGTTGTGTGTTTAGTATTTATAGACAATGGATGTGGTGCATAATTTAGTGAACGTTAAACGATTTTTTAAATATTCATATGAAGAGAAACTTGAACTAAAAACCAGTGGTAGACCGTTACCGGACATCGTGATTGAAGTAACCTGTGTTAGCAGAGGAAAACCTTATACGCGTCATTTCAATAGAGATATTTATTCTCGGAATGACTGGATTTGTGGATGTAATAGGAAAAATGCCCTTTTTTGCTTTCCATGTGTACTTTTTGCAGGCGAAGAGGGTAGTTCACCACTTTTAATCTTTTTTATACAAAATAATTTAGAAAGCACTTTTAAAGAGACAAAAAATGTGCTAGATATTTTAATAACTACTCCTATGTCGACATCAGAGGCTGGAAGGTGTTTTTCTACAGTTAAGCGAATGAAGACCTTCCTTCGAAATACCATGTCACAAGATCGTTTACCTGCATTGGCCATGCTTTCCATTGAAAAAGACTTTATATTAAAAATCACAGACTTTAATGACAAGAGTTATTGATCGATTCGCTTCGAAGAAGGATCGTCGGATTGATCTCATATTTAAACAATAACGTAAGTTTCTAATAATTTTATTTCCGTTCTCATTTTCGTTAAGACCCAGCCTACATAAATATGAAACCTGATAACTGAATATCGACTTAGGATTAAATTCGATAAAATGGTGAATGCGCCGCGAATATATTATTCCATTTATTTGAGTAATTTAATTGCAGAACACCTATAATATTTTGCCACGAGCCGCCACTGTACTCAGACACTTAACCGCTGGATAAGCGGAGTGTCAAAACTGTCAAAATAAAGCCTTCCTATTGATTTGATTTGACAATTTTAACACTTGTAAAACTAAGCTGTGTGGCTATAAAGCGGCTGAGTACTCCTGAATGCGCCCATTGTTAGATGTGTGACGTCATTTTAAATCCAATTAGGCAGAACGCCCAAGAATGTGGACTACTTATATTTAATGCACTCCTACAATATTAGTATCAAATAATGTAAAGAGAGCTCGAAAAACAGTGGACTACTTATATTTAACGCACTCCTACAATATTAGTATCAAATAATGTTAAGAGAACTCGAAAAACAAAGTGGCGTTATTCTAAATTAAACATGGCGGAAAACCCAAGATGTCAGACTAGTTATTTTTAAAGTAGTTCTACAATATGGGTATTCAATGGCAGGGCTTCCTAAGAATAACTCAAAAAATAAACTGACGTCACTCTAAATCTAATTTGATGGGATTTAAAAAATTTAAACTAGTTATTTTTAATGCACTTCTACAATATGGGTACCTAATAAAAGTGTTTGTTGAGAGTCACTCAAAAAAACTGACGTCATTCTTAATTCGATATGGCAGACTAAGTTTTTTTTAATGTTTTCCTACAATATGGGTATGAAATTACTGAGAATACGAACATAAGTTAAAATCCGTTGGTTTTTGGAAACCATATATCATCATTACACAATTTATAGGATATGTATAGGTAAAAATTAAATAAAACTGGATTAACTAACTTGCTTCTTATCTGTAACTGATTCTCTGAATCTCTTTCTAATACATTTTAAAAATGTAAATTTTCTAACTAATTTTCATTTACTTTTTAGATTACCCAAGTTTTTGCTGGCTAATTACACTACTACCGAATCCTAAAAACCTTTGTTGGAAACTTTTTATTGAAAAACTCTGTACTGTTAGGTTCATAAATAAAAAATAATATGATTTCCTGAAGTTCAAGAAAAGCGTATATCGGCGTACCTAATGTAGCACTGTACAATACTTTATTCATAACTTTATTCCTTATCTAACCACCTTGACAATTTTTTAGTACAGGTGAGCGGATCCTAGCTACGTCCTTGCTTAAAAGTAAATTTTATTATTTACTACATTTAAGCAGTGGGCGAGACTTAAATATTTTTTGTCTAATCGCTACCTGCTAGTGTTCACCGCACTAAAACTCAGTGGAAGGAATCAAGCTTGCACGACGTGTATACTTAGCTTATAAGTTCTACACAAACGTTAAATATTCTTGTTTATTGTTGTATACAAAGCCTTGTGACAATAGCAATTATTTTTTTATATATAAAGTGAACTGTTTAATGGAAGTCAGGGTTTTTTAAAAGAATCATTTGTTTTTTTATGTTTAACAAATAAGTATTCGCAACATTGCAAAACTCTATTTTGTATATTTTAAAGCAACAAGTCTAACCTTTAGTTTTAAACTCTACTTGTATCTTAAGAGACAAGCAAAATTTTTAAATCAACACTTTAAATACAAAAACTAAACAAAAGTTTAACTTCCAAAAATGTAAACGACAATTTAAAAAATTAAAGATAAAGTAAAAAATTCTATTTTTCTTTTTTTTTTTGATTATTAATGACACAGTTCAAAATTCCTATTCCTATTTTTATTATCTAAAATAATTAAGGAATTGTTCCTCCTTCAGGGAAATGAGAGCTGAAGCTAAATTAAAATAATAATACTTTTTTATTCAACCGAAAAATGCATATAATAAAATTAAAATAATGGTGATCTTGGGAATTTGGGCACCCATTACGTAATTCTTTCAAAATATCATATTTTTGTTAAATACAAACTCATTAAAATTGGGTAGTGTTCTCTATAGCGTCGTATTTAAAAATTATTGAAATTTTCTATTTTACTTTTGTACTATTTTTTGTACATATGCAACATAAGCAGCAACCCCAGAAAGATCCCGATTGACCACAGTACCCTCTAGTGACATATTTAGAACTATAATTTAGACAAAAAATCAAGCCCGTTTTGAAAGCATGTCGCTAAGGCATTAGATATAATATATAGTTTATTGTTTTTAGAAAATTCGCATCTACAGGGCGTTTCCTAACTACGGTACGAAACTTTAGGGGGTGATTTGTCATTTTATGACAAGTTCATATAAGCCGATGTCCGGACTTGCTTCATTTCTGAGATACAGGGCGCTAGGGTTTTTCAAAAAAGTCGTTATTTTATAAATATCTTAAAAACCCTTTACCCGATTTGGTTGTAATTTAGTACTCTTAAGGTCAAGGCACACTAGGCGCTCAGGTCTCGGTACGCTCACGGTTCGGTCAAACATCTTACATGCTTTTTAAATGTCATTCAAGGTCATTCATTTAAAAAACATGTAAAATATTTGACCGGTCTGTGATCGTACCGAAACCTGAGCGCTTAGTGTGCATTGACCTTTAATTAATGTAATTAGACACTTGTAAAGCTCCACCTAGATCAAGATTATTGTGTCCAGATTTGTCTTAGTGAACACCACAACCAAGATTATGAAGAAAAAAGTACGCCACTGACTTTTTATGAAGTATTTATATTTTTTCCGGCTGACTTTTTCTATGGGGCTACATAAGTATAAAAGTTTATGCTAACAATCCAAGAATTATAGAAAATTTGAAAACCAACATAGGAAATGTTATTCGTGAGTTACCGACCCAAATTTGTCAACACGTCATGCTAAATTGGACTAATCGAATTCGCTTCTGTCAACAAAGTCGTGGAGGACATTTGGCCGATTTTATTTTTATATCCTAATTGTAATGGGTCATCCGAATAAAATGAAAATATTTAGGCCCTGTATCAATGTTTGTGTTTAATAAAATTTTAAAATCCCAAAGCACTAGTTAATTGGATCACCCTTTAGAAAAGTACTAACCAAAACAGTGTGCCACAAAGATTATAAAATGTTTTTCGTTCGTGTTCGTTTGGGATTCCCCAATAGTCAATAAAACAAAATAGGAAATGAGGGGCCAAGTTTTAAAGTGTACCATCTCCATTTATACTTTTTAATACACCGATGAGGTAAATGGTCCAACAGTTGTATTTTTCAGCGCTAAATTTAAATAAATCACTTTTTAGGCCACGACTACTATCTAATATAAATATTTAATTCAAACCATATTTGCACACTCTACTTTTTAATAACCTAATATGCTAGATATATGGCCTAAAAGCAAAATAGTTGTACTGATATTTAGGAAATGAATTAAAACTAAGTAAGTAGAATAATGTTTTTACTTAACAATTAAAATAATAGCATTTAACGTACAAAATCAAAAAATAGCACTGGAAAAAACAAAATCTAATCACTATCACTTTCCACTAACTCATACTCTTCAGAAGGGGCACTACTGTCCGTATCACTATCATAAGAGCCACGTGGCAAAGGCCCATCTGTGACCAATAAGCCTCTCTCCCAGAGATCAGAAACAAGCTGCAGTTTGGCAGTTTCATCTTCGACTGGCAAGCTCTCAACCCCTACACATAAAAAGTACAAGTATTACTTGGTGAAAAAAAACAAAGGTTTTACAACCCCCTCCTATTTATTACAAATATGTATTAAAATTTTATATGAAAAGGTGCATCCTATTTATCAAGAAACACCAGCATAAATTTAAAAAAATATATATTTTCATCTTTCAAAATTTAACGTTATAAAACATCCATATACACGTTCAGCCAAATCAAAAGGTTCATGATCAATGCGCAGAAAAAGACGGTCTAACGCGTGTAGAACACTAACAACTAGAGATTAGACAAATCCGTGACCAAAACACCTAGTATGTAATACCAAACTAACCCAGAAAAAAAACAAAAAACATTTTTATTTCTACCATAATAATTACTGACATTTAATGCGAATGAGTTCAATGACGGTAAAATTCCCGGAAAAAAGAATAATATTTGCTCTATGGCAATAGTGGTTATCTTGACACACGTGGCTCCCCGGGTATAAAGTCTTCGACTTTTGACAATTCACACCTGCGAGTCATGGGTAAGGGGTTAAAACTCGTGCGTTTTTACCCGCCAAATTAGGACTGGTTCTAATTATCCCCTATGGGTGACGACTTCTTGACAAAATTCCCTACATAAATTAACGGTTGGTACTACCAAAAGTTGTGTTTCTGATTCAAATGTGCATGCATATGATTCCACCCGTGTCCTTGAAAAAAACCCGACAATCAGCTTATGGTTGACGACTCCTGCGTCACGGGTGAACACCCCTAAGTGGGAATCGGCTTTAAGTAATAATGATCACCTAAAAATAATTTGGAGGAGACAGGAAACAAATATAATTTTAAAAAAATTACTTTAGTTGTTGCCTGTGACAGTGTGCAGAAATATTTTAAGGGAGTGTAATATTCAACAAATAAACATGATTATTAATATTTATTTTGTATACCAGGGACAATGGAAGGTACCTATAACTTTTAAGATTTTATTAGTTTAATAATTAATTCCAAGCCACAGGAGTAGAAAAAGTCCTAGTTTATCAAAACATCAATAAATGAGAACGGCCGGCGATATCTCCCTACATAAATCCCATTTAACATGTATGGGATTACCTTGGGTATTACTTGCCCACTTAGAATTGTGCACACATTTATTGTTGCTGTTACTAAAAAGTGTGGTGCTTATCCATTTTTAATAGTCTATTAACATTTTTTTCAGTGTTTCATATATCAAAATTGATTTACTCTTTATAAATGATGATTGATACAAATTAATTTGATTTTTTTATTTCTTTGTTAGAATTCTTATACCTTTTGGTGGAATGTATGGTTGGATAGAATGCAGATTCCTAATATCCCAGCTTTTATGTAGCACTTCCGGTTTTACCGGAAGTGTCACAGAACTTGAGACTTTCGGCAGTAAAGAACGTCAATAATTCAAATGAAAACCACTACTTTAAGCCTTAAATTTAAACTTAATACTTCTCAAACTTTATTGTTCGTAATAGCCCATCTCTAAACCACATAGTTTTTAAAGATATTAATAGCAAAACGCAACTCACTATTAATATCTGGGAAGACATGTTTAGGTAGTAGTGTTTTGAAAATAACGTCTGTGGTGGCACTACCGCGTTGTCTAAAAAGTGCTGTGAAATGCAAAAACTGCATGTCTCAATGCTTGGACAATGTTGACGGAATAGAGTAAAAGATGGGTTGAACATCTAATAACCCGACACTCACGGTACTCTAGTATGTAGGCATAAGCCTTTGTGGGATATCAATAAAGATTAAAAAATTGAAGTCAAAGTTAAAGCCACCCGTATGCCCAGCATTACATTCTTAATTAATTTCTTTGATTTCAGGTAGACTCCAACCAAAACTGGTTTTCCGGCCGAAACCGAAATTTTGGCCATGGCTTCAGTTTTGTCAAAACCGAATCTCACGTGGTCAAGTGTAAACTACCAAAATACTTTAAAATAGTGAAATTTGTGGCGCATATGCAGTCGAATTTTCATGGGGGGTCCGAAAAATTTTAAAGAGCAAAAAAAGTCTCTCTTTTTCAAGACCATTCCATTTTAATCATTTTTATAATTTTTATAAATTAAGATAGCGTTGCAGCTAGAAACGAAATTAGGCGAGCGCACAACAACTTTCAAATCAGTTTTGGTTTCGGTTTCGGGCAATTTTAGCCGAAACTTGATTTTTTGACCAAAACTGGGTGAAACCGAAATTTTGGTCTGACACCTATACATGATTTGTATATATTCTACTCACCTACAAACTCAGGATACTTTTTCTGTAACATCTCCATGGCAGGAATTAAAGAATTTTCAATTTCTAGCCATTGCTCATCCTCTCCGTGATATGTTTTGGCATTATCAGTGCAATAATACAATTTAGACGTATTTTCATTTTCTTTTACAACTCTTACAGCATAATACCTCAAAAGACGTACTTTAACTTCCAAACCTATTTCTACCCTAAAAAATAAAGTTAAATGTGAGCTAACACAAAAACACAAAGGAAGTCAAGGCCAACATTTTACAAAATAAAGGAATTTATTATATTAATTCAATTTAGTTACTTTTAATTAGTATACACGTCGAACCACTTTAAAACCATTCCAAGACCAACCATTGACGGGGAATTTTTGCCAATGCTTGGAAAGGACTATGACATGACTTAAGCAACGACAAAGCAAGACTGACGCGTCAACCTACCTTGCAAGCTTCTGAATCGTGCTTTCCTTGTCCAATATCTGCCTGCTAGTGTTCAACACACTTAAACTTAATTGAATGTACCCAGCTGGCATGACACGTATTTTCTTGTAAATTTATATTATGTCTAAAAGAAAAAATATTTTACCTGTTATAAACCTTTCCGTTTTTCATAAAATCGCCATCACACTTTGATGAATATTGTGATTCTTCTAGAGAATATAATGGAGGCATGGCATCATACATAAACTTCTTTCCCAGGTGATCTGCCGCAGAGTCTACATCCATATAATTGACTAGTGACTCTACCAAAGATTTTGTTTTATTTATTATTGACTGTCTTCTCTGTGAATTTGCATTTTGGTTTACTATTCCCACATGTTTAAGATAGTTAAGAGGTAAACCCCTCCTATAATTCACAAATTAAAAAAAAATAAAAAATTAGTGACATGACAGAATACCATATTTGATAAGGAAATTGTTTTAGATTAAGTATTTCTTTGCTTTGAACTAAACTTAATTTTGAGTCTTATGCATCTTTTTTAATTATAAGCATGGTTATATGAGGATATGAAAAACAGTTTCCAGCCTAACCAATAGAGGGGGCAAGTGGCCTTTATATGACTGCAAGAAAAAATTTATGGTTTTGTAATGGCCTATAAACGTAATTTTTGACATAAAATTTAAAATAAGTGAAAAATGGTAATAGATAGGTATAGAACATTTAACACAAAATATAATTAGATTTTAACGCAATACTTAAAACAAAAAAAAATAACAAAATTGATATTAACTTTCGGTAATGTTTAAAAATATTTTAGTCATAGGCCCCCTACAGACTATATTGTTGCCAAATTTGTCCAAGCCCACTTTTCCAGAAATCATCGTGGGTCGTTTGTATTCTGCTTTTTTCTTACTTAGGTTAGAAACTTTTTATCTAGCTTTTCATCCTTTCCTCATATGTAGTATTTTGAAACAAAATATAAAAAATAAAACAATAATATAAATATTTTAATTTAAGGTTATTTTCTAACCTGTATTCAATATTTTCAGCAGCTGCTTTTTTAAAGCTTGTGGTAAAAGTTGCTCCAACAGGTCAACATAAGCAGTATGTTGATACACAGAGACGGTGATGTGTAATGAATGAGCATCATCTCCTGTACGTCCTAAAAAAATACCAAAAACCTATTTGTTGATTTATCTAAAATAATTACAAGTAAATTAATATTTATACGACAATAAATACTGAATCTGGTTTTTATACATATGTATAATTTAATGGAATAAAAATAATTGAAGGACCTAGTTTCAAAATCTACAATCTCCATTTGCACTTTTTATACAACAGTTAAGAGGATGCCGTAGCACGTTAAATTGAGCTAAAACGCGATTTCCTGCCGTTTTTAAATATTGGTTTTGGAAATATGTTGTATATAGAAAAGTTTCTTATAATGATTCAAAGATTATCGAAAAGTTAATTGATTTTTGGTAATGTTAATAATTAACACATCAAATTTCCCAAAATTACAAAACCGTAAAAATAACCAACTTTCCGATAATCTTTGGATCATTTTAAGAAACTTTTCTATATACAACTTTTTCCCAAACAAATATTTAAAAAACGGCAGCGAATCGCGTTTTAGCTTAATTTCACATGCTACGGCACCCTCTTAAAGAAATGTCCCAAAATATATTTCTTTTTAGCGCTGAATTTAAATAAGTCCATTTTAAGGCCATGACTACTTCTACAAAATTTCTATTTAAACTTAAAAAAGAATGTATTATATTTAATGAGTAGGTTATTTGTTTATTTTTTATTAAATAAAACATAACAATCTAATTTTTGGTAAGGTACACTTTAAAACTAGCCACCTTAATTGCAGCTAGACAAGAATATATGTATATTCATGATATCAACTTAGTTAATTAGTGTCCAAACAGCAAAAACTTTCCATTGAGCAATCCCCCATATAAATAAAGCATGCGTCGCCACTATTTCTTGACCTTGCTGCAGAGCTGGGATACACTACCAAACAATGGTTAAGCTGTGGAGCGGACATAAAGCATCGCGAGACCCGTGCTTTACTTATATGGGGGATTGCCCAGCTGAAAGTTTTTACTGTTTGGGAATCATTAAATTTGCAACAAACCGTTTTCATTTGTAATTAAAAAGTACTTGTATATTATTCATAAAAGTTGGTGCATAATCTCAAAAAATATATATTAGCAGTAGTTAATTTTACAGTCTAAAAAGTAAAGTGCCGAAATGCATATAACAAAGTGTTATAATATGCATACAGGGTTTCAACGAATCTATTAGACAAGCCATAACTTCTAGAGTATAAAATATATCAAAATGAGACTTGGTATAGGTAAGTGGTATGGAAAGAGGAGAGTTTTCGCATATTTCTTACTTTTTGGTTACTTCCGGTTTAACCGCAAATAAGTGAAATATTTGAACATTTTTTGTTTTTTGAGACAATTCTAATGGTATTTGACTACTCTGAAAGTTTTCACGCCTACTTGGTTTTTGAGAGACATTGGTAATTATGTATCTAGGTGGCTATGATACTTTATTTTTAATCAGATCGCAAATAAATTGGTATCGTTACATTTGCCAAAAAATCCTTTATTCGAAAAGTGCTTGAATAAAGGGTTGCCATTTGAAAAACAATAGATCCGAAAATGTCAATTTGACAAATTGTATTATTCCTATCTTTCATATTAGTCACTAAAACTTTGCGATTGTATTTTTCTAACATCACCTAGGGTAACTAGATTAATTTGCGTCGAATTATGGCCACCTAGATGAAATATTAAAAATGGTTCTAAAAAAATCAAGGAGGCGTAAAAACTTTCAAAGATGTCAAATTACTATTTAGAATTGTCCCAAAAACCCAAAAATGTTAAAATATTGTGTTCATTTAAAAATTCAAAATTGGAGTCATTGTCGGTTAAACCGAGAGTAACCAAAAAGTAAGAAATATGCGCAACTATGCTCGTACCATTTACATGTACCAAGTCTCATTTTAATATGTCTAAAAATCTAGAAGTTATGGCTTGTATAATAAATTCGTTGACACCCGGTATGTTATATAAACTGCTGCTCAATTCAACTGCAACTGAGATTTTTTTGGTAAATTTTTAAATCGTTTTTACTCTTAAATTAAATGCAAAAGAAACTTTTATTTATTGTTTTTTAATTATAGAGTGTTGGACCATTTAAAAAGAAAAAACCAGTGTCTCAGATTTTGATATCTGCTTCATTTTCCAAGATATTTTTTTGTTTTCAAAAAATTGATTTTTATTTGCCCTTCCAGTACTTAATAGTTTATCACAGAAGTCAATTTTTAGATTATTTTAAAAGTTTATAAGTACCCTTTTAAAACTCTATTAGAAATTTATTTTGAAAAAAGTTATTAACGCTGTTTTTTAGGATTTCAATTGTTCTATACAATTTTAAAAAATATAGATATTTATCTGGGGACGGTTTCTTAGTTTTGCAAAAAAGTTATCAATGGTGTAGGTATAATAATATTTATGAATACTCTTTTTACTTACCAAAGGATCATCACGTTGTCATAATAATTGGTAGTTTGGGTTATTTTAGGGTATTTATTGATTTACTTAAAACACACGGTAACATTTTTTATATCTTAGTATTTTTTAAGAAAGAAATAATATACAGGGTGTTTAAAAATCATGGATTCTGCATTTGTATTAAGTATGTAAGTAAAGCAAGGTTTTATTCCTTAGATGATTTTACGAAGAAAGTTCAAATAAACTTATGTTCTGACTGTCTTAACTTTAAAGATACAAGGTGGTTAACTTAAAAATATATATCTTTTTTCTTAATAATATCTGTGATACCACCATTAAATTTTTAATGAAGTTTGGTACAGAGCCACTTCACATTAAGAGGCATTTTTGGTGTAAAATATTTTTTTTTTTTAAATTTATGTCAATAGCGTTCAAGCAGGATTTAAATTAAATGTTTTTAAGAAAGAATATGGTACGCAACTGATTTTTTGAAACAAAAACTATTTTTTAAAAATTTTCATTTACTTCTAAACAAATTTAATGTCTTGTTTTTCTTTCGTCAACAAATGGTCTTTGCTTAATAAAATAATGAATACATTTCCCCATATGTTCATATGGGTAACATGAGGTATCTGGTATAATATGCCTTTTTTGTGTTTTAAAGACTCTCTTATAATAGTATTTTAAATGTAAGATAAAAGATGTAAATTGCCTTGCGATTGTTTTTAAAATACAAAAAAGGCATCTTCTATCAATTTTCATGTTATAGCCATATAAACATACGGAGAAATGCTTCATATTTTATTAAGCAAAAACTATTTGCCAATGATAAAAACAAAATATTAAATTTGTTTAAGAGTAAATGAGAATTTAAAAAATAGTTTTTGTTTCAAAAAATCAGTGGCGACCATATTGTTCTTTAAAAAGATTAAATTTAAATCCCGCTCAAACGGCACTGAAAAAATAGATTCTTTGATGATTTTCATTTTGCAATTCCAGTAGGTGAACATGGAGTAATGTTAGGCTCCTTCCATGATATACAATGTTCATCAAAATTAAGTTTTAAATGGAAAAGAAGTTTATTATACATCTAAACTGCACTAAAAGCTAGTATATCATAACATCATCACAGTCTACACAAGAAGACGATGATATTCTCTTTTGTGGGCTGTATAAAAATAAATTTTATTCATAAATGATGTTAGAACAAAAATTTGAAATCTATTAAATGTCTGGGGATTTCTTTTATTTACAACTACACCTTAAAAGTTATTTATAAATTACATATTTGCTGTAAGTGGCATTATTTGGAGATCTGATTAGTGAACAAACATGATATCATTCTTTTGAAACTTATGTGGCTAACTTCATTCTGAATGTTTATAAATATTTTAAATTATATCTGTAACTTCATCAACTGATCATGATCACTTGCAAGTGATAAAAGTGATAGAAGTAGTGATGGGTTTCCACCAGGAGCATTCAATTGCTCCCAGAGCAAACATAATATTTTTATACCTATTTAAATTAAAAAACATGCTGCAAAATGATACCAAATATATTAATAACTACCTAAACCTACAAGTAAACAGATTTTAATACTTGATAGTATAAGGGACTCATAACAATAATCATTAACCTTAATATTTTATTTTTAAATGATTTATAGGTAATTCTGCCACAGTAGCATTCACATTGCTGACGTAACCAAACATAATGTTTGGCGTCAGTGAATGGCTCTGGGTGCAATAAAATATGTTCCCAAGGAATGCTCTCTCAATGCTCCCAAAAATAAACGCCCAGAGTTTTTCACAATCCATCTCTAGATAGAAGTGAAACTGATAATTTTTTCAAAGGAGTACCACTGTATATAACTAACCTTCATGTATTGTGCCTCTAGGAAAGTAAAGTAAATCACCAGCATTTAATGTGACTTCCATAAATGGTTCTCCAATATCTTCTCTGTTAAAATTTTGACTCGAATCTCTTGCAAGAACATCTGCACCACTTTGGTTAATGACATAAAAGAAAATTATAAAAATACAAATCAAAATAATTTCATAATTAATATGGTAAACCAAAACAGAAGATGTAAGACACATTTTTATTTTTCATATTTCAGAACTTACGATGGTTTATATAATTTCCAATGTTTTGTACCCTCCAACTGTACAATGAAAGCCTCAATATCATCAAAATGAGGTGCAAAACCTTGACTTCCAGGAGGTGTCAGGTAAACATTGGTACCAACCATTGTCCCAAAGTACTCCTGTAGGCTTGAAATTACAGAATGTACATTCTGGTCATATGTTTGTGGGTTTAGTACTCTTATACTACATCCATTTGTGTAGTAGTCCCATAATTGTGATGGAACAGCTCTACCTAAATATATTAAAAATGTAAAAATGGCATAGTAATAATGGTCATATCTGATATAAACAAGGGTACAAAAAAATACCTTCAGGATTAAGAACTTCTTTCTTTCCATTTTCATAAGCTACTACATCCACATTTCTGGTAAAATACAATGGAAATTCTCTTAATATTCGATCCAACTTATTAGAACTAAAAATATCTTTAAAATAATTTGTATCCAAATGCTGAACATGTAAAATATCTTTTTCCCAATATTTTTCAAAAAAATATTTTGGTGAAATTGGATCTATAAGCCATTTAAATATGGCTAGACCTTGTATCACTGGATTATATCCTATATGATTTGAGGCACAAGAATTATCATTATCATTAGCAGTTACTGATTTGTCATTTGAGGATTTACTTTTAGTATTATTTTTTATTTCAAAACTCTTTTAGTGGCATCCTTGTCTTCTTTGGCAACTGCTATTGGTACTAAAGTAGGTATTTCATCATCAGACGTTAAATCTTCCTTAAAAACCTTTTTTAATGCTTTTTAGTACTATGATTTTTATCATTAGATGTTACATCTTTTTAACTACCCCTTTTGCCTTCTTGGTACCAGAATGATTATGTTGATTGTTTGTGTGTTTAGGTTTTTTACCATGAGTAGAATTTCCGTTTTTCTTAGCTACTTTAAAACTTCTGCTATAGTTTATCTTAGCCTTTTTGAAGGTAATTTACTCTCTGTTGTATGTTTACGCTTGTTTTGGTTAGCTGTTTTGTAAATTTCAAAAGCAGACACCGGTGGGTTCATTTTTGCGTTAAAAATACAGTAAATAATGGAGTAAAAACAAGAACATAAAAGTATTTTTAAATACACCAACTAAATAAACCACTTCTAAAGTAAACCCCTGTGCGGTAAAAAAGCAGACATTAAAAATTTAGGGTTATGGACACTAAACATCTTCTATTGTTATTTAGTACTGCAACTGCTTTAGGGCAATTCGCCAGCACGGCCCATCTCGTCTCAAGACTTAACATAAAAAGACCCTTCTACATTGCTTACATCCTAGATTTCCAATTAATATTGGGTGTGTTTGGCATGACGAAAAGTTATAACTAGGTTTAACTTTTCCACTTGGTATCGCCAGTGTAATTCAGGACCAAGTGTTTGGCATCCAGTCTTCGTTATGACTGGTTTTAACTCTATTTTTGAAATCGTGAAATTAGGTACATTTTATTAAAACGCTAATTTTTGTCGAAGACGCCTTTAGACCGCTTGTTCGAACAAGTACAGAGTACACGAAACCCAAATATGTAGAATTTAAATTTATTTGTTTATAAATAAAAGCTTAAAAGTCTTTTGAATTTTTGACATTTGTGACATAACTCGGTTAAACGCGTTTGGCATCAAAACTTTTTTAACTTTTGAACTTTTTAACTTATTTTCACTTTTTGGTCCTCCACTACAATCCACTACATTACACTTTTCACTATGCCAAACACACCTATTATGTAACACCCAGTATAAAAAAGGTATACATTTTGGAAATTTAAAAAAATATATATATGCATTTTGAGAATTTAAAAATAAGCGTAATTACGTAAAAACCCGTCGTTGCAACTCCGATTTTGACCAAATTTGGTATACGGGGCTTTTTGGGGCGCTGATCACGAATCTGAAAGAACTTTTAGTCGAAAACGTTTTATTTCCGAGGTTCATCAAGGTCGGCATTTGAACAAACCTTATTTTCACCATATTCCCCTTCTTATTTTTGCACACAATTCGTGATTTAAAGTTAAAGTGGCCCAGAATATTTAATTTTTACCTTTCAAAAACCCCGTTTTCTATGTATTTTACACCTTTTATCAAATAAATTTAAAAACGCAGCAAGCCATGCATAAACTGTTTTCCTGCGCATTCACCATAATTGAAAACGATTGAAAGAAGCTACGCAATTTAATTCAAAAAAGTGTAAAATACGTAAAAAAATGAGGTTTTAAAGATGAAAATTAAATATTGTGTACCACTTTGACTTGAAATCGAAAATTGTGTGCAAAAAGAAGGAGAAATGTAGTGAAAATGAGGTTAGTTCAAATACCAAATTTGATGATGGATATCTCGGAAACAAAACTTTTCCGACGAAATTCGTGATCAGCGCCCCAAAAACCTCCGTATAACAAATTTGGTTAAAATTGAGTTGCAGCCAGTTTCTACATAATTACCCAAAGACCTACAAATTCTGTATTTAAGCTCAACACAATTTGAAAAAGGAGGCAGTAAAATCCTGGTAAAGTTGTATTTTTATTTGGTGCAAAATATTATTTGTTTTTTTTTTTAATGAGTTTAAAGTGTTCAATACCCCATCCGAGTTACGTACCCCAGGCGACGTATTTAGTCAAAGAAAAATACATTGTCACCTGTAAATATGGATTATGGAGGGGAGGATAACCATCTTTTATGGCGGACAAGTTGGAAAAGTGGCCATCGGAATGTAGCAAATTGGGATGGCGCCACAGTAGTCAGTGGAGGGATTTTGGTATTTCTTTCCTTTTTATTTTGTATCTATCTGTCCTTTTTCATTTTGTATCTCACTCTAATAATTCATGCTCATTGGTTAAAAAATCTCCTCTGGCTACTGTGGCGCCACCTTAAGTTGCACCTTTCGACGGACACTTTTTAAAACATTCAGATGGTTATCCTCCCCTCCACCATCCATACCTGGAAAGGATAGAAGGTCATTGGTTGTCACAATATAAGGGACTATCCATATTTTGGGGATACTTCGTCTAATCTGGCTCTAAGCCATGTCAAAGTTTCCAACTAAATAATAAATCCTAAGATTATCAGAGCTTTGGCAGTTGCATGTCAGTGTGAACTTATCTTTTAGTATTTTGTGGTGTGAACTCGTAATATGAGACACTTAAGCGGCTTGAGATTAACTTCCTTGAAGCTCCAAAACATGGTCAGTACACCCTCCGCACACGAATCCCTAGACCATGTTTTTAAGCATTTCGTTAACACATGCCGTCACGACTAAACCTTTACTTTTTGCTGAATTGACTTTTCTTGCTTGGGCTTAACCAAGCACCGTTACCAGACATCTATACCAAATCTTGTTCGTTTTCCCCACAACTGTGCGGTGGCCAGAGTAAAAACAGGAAAAGACAAAAAGGGACTTAAAAGAAACCTGGAATGGCACACAAGTCGAACTGGCAACAGTATACCTGGATTTTCGGGGTGGTTTTTACATAATTTAAACATCTATTTCAATAGCTGCTTTATTTTATGAAAAGACTTAGTTTTCGATACAGTTCAGAGCTAAATAATATTGGAGTCTCTACCAAAAAAAGCTATTAAAAATAATGGAGCTTGGAGCTAGCCTTTTTTCTAGAGGAACTGTACGGACGTTTTTACCTTTGGGGATCGAGTAAAGATTCACGCTAAATTGACGGCATCTTTCTTCTGGAGCTAAGCGCTGTGAGCGAAGATTCCTATAAGCTGATGCAACACCGACTCCGTGAAGTCGGTGTTGGCTGATGGAATCCTATTTAGTAGTGAGTGAACACGAGGCATTTCCCAAGTGGGAAATACAGGGGCGTGCCATGGGAACTGTCAGTAGTGAAAGTAAAGGTTATGCGTAACACCAGGGAGGCATTCAGATTCGACAAAACTGGGGTAAACTTTCACCTTGACCTTGGCAAACGAATTTGTTCCTTATGTTTAGTTTTGATAAGGTCTTGCTTATCGCACATGTCTTCATGTGCGCATGTCGGGCCTTTACCGGGCGTCGATTCTGAATGCGCCTCAGCAGTTTTTTGGTTTGACAGCTCTCAATTTATGCATTGCATCGATTTATAGAATTATTTTTTATTTTTTGGAATTTCTGGGAGCTACGAGCTCGATTATCCAGATTTTGCACCGACGAAGCCTTGGCAAGCATAGTCCGGAAGAGAGCTGGTGAATTGGACCTGAAGGGACCAGAACCAAGAAAAAAAAAGAATAAAAAGATTAGTAGCTTGTAGTTAACCTATGGATGGTGGAGGGGATAACCATCTTTTATGGCGGACAAGTTGAAAAAGTGGCAATCGGAAAGTAGCAAATTGGGATGGCGCCACAGTAACCAGTGGAGGGATCTTGGTATTTCTTTCGTTTTTTATTTTGTATCTATCTGTCCTTTTTCATTCTGTATCTCACTCTAATAATTCAAGCTCATTGGTTAAAAATCTCCTCTGGCTACTGTGACGCCACCTTAAGTTGCTCCTTTTGACAGACACTTTTTAATACATTCAGATGGTACTCCTCCCCTCTACCCTCCATAAGTTAACCCAACTCTTTCCGCGGTCTTCGAGTAGTGCGGTTCAAGTTTACGTAGAAGTCTACATAGACTTCCCGGGTAGGCGGCTGAAGGTGTCGTACGAACGTTGCTGTACCCTGTAAAAGATTCACACTAAATTGGGACTTCTTTCTTCTGGGGCTAAACGCTGTGAGTGCAGATTTTGGGTGTTGAACACATGGTGTCTTCGTATGGTCGAGGAGGTGCTCATGCCTTGCGGAAAAGCGTCAGTGGTGAAAGTGACGGTTATGCGTGATACCAGTAGCAGCCCTTGGCTTGACAGGCACAATTTATGCATGTTCAGAAGTTTATCGCTGCTGTTGATTGTTTGAAGTGTTTCTTATTCATAGGCTAGGAAAGTCTGGGAGTTTCAAGCTCGATTATCCTGATTTTCCACGACAAAGCCGGGAAAGCTTATAAGCAATAGCTTATATGACCGGAACAGGAGTACTGGCGAATTGCCTTAGTATCAGAGCCATAAAACAAAGAGATAGATACTGCTTTGTTTATGGCGTTGCTGCAAGGCAATTGCCAGCAAAGAGATAGATACTAGTTAACTTAGTTAACCTAACCTCTAAAATAAATAATTTGTTTTTCTGTGGCCGCCGCTTATTTATAATATAGAAAAATACATATTTTGCAAATAATAAACACATAAGTTATTCAAAAAATGTCAAAAAGAAAATACGAGAGTCAATTTTTTGAACCAGACGAGAAACGTTTCACAGGACCCGATGAACAGGAAAAACACACCTTAGATAGTGATGAAGAAGATTATGTTGATGAAACTAACGTATTGGATGATAATGATATTGAAGGGGAAGAAGACGGTAAAATATTTCAGTTATTTCCTTTCTCTTAATGGTAATGAGTAAAGGTACAACGTTAAACTGAATCCGATTCAACCAATCGGATCGAACTTAGAAATGTGTTCTGATTAGTCAATTTCGAACGAAATCTTGAAATCGACCAATTAGAACACTTTTCTAAGTTCGATCCGATCGGTTGAATCGGATTTAGTTTAATAATGTACCTGTACTGAATGGTTATCTTGAGGTATGAGTCCCCAGTTAGAAAACCTGAGTTTTAATGTCAGCCAATTTGTAACTAGTCTTGCCTTAGTTTGAAATGACCAGTGTTAAAATGAATTATTTATTTATTGACACATAAAAATAGATTTTACGATATACAGTAATCACTAAAACTACCTTAGGGGACGTCCATAAATTATGTTGGGTGTTTTTACAAATTTTGGACCCCCCTCCCCTTGGTAAGATTTTCTTTAAGCCCCTTCCCCTCTATCTAATCTCACTTGAGATTTATGGAAATGCAAATCTCAATTTCTCAAAACGAAATTGATTTTGTCCTTAAAAAATTTTTTGGAAAAGCAAAGGAAAAGGTTCTCCATCCAATAAGTAACACTGCATCAGGATTGCCCCATAATTTATTTTTTTCTCTTTCTACCTACACAAAAATTACGTTAGATTTTCACAGACCCCCTCTCCCCTCATTGTAAGATTTGGAGAGATTTTCCTCGACCCCCTCCACCCCTAAAATGTCACATAATTTATGAATGCCCCCTTACTAAACCTACTCTAAAAAAATAATAAAAATATTACTGTTCATTTATGTCATTTGTCAATTTGTTTTCTCAGGCATTCCTCTAAAAATACCAAAATTCACCCCACTTCCAGTTAAACTGCAAATGATAGACAACATGTTTTTATATCCAGTATAGGCATCAAATAACACCATATATCATTTCAGTTTTGAAATCATTATCAGCAATTTTAGGCGTTCAACCAATTATAACCGCGGTAATATATGGTTTCATTGAGATTATTTAAAAATAAAGTAAAAGCTTATTGTTTGATAAAGCATACTACAACCTGCAGGAGTTCTACACTGATACCTTCTAATTGTTTTAATTGCCGTAATTCACTATTCGTATGTTTTTTTTTATTAAATTGACTATGTTTTGTATTCTTGTCAGTGTTCTGTTCTAAATTTTACAATAGTACGAATAGTACCAGTTTTTCCATTAGCTTTAGACTAAGGAACTATTTTTAAATAAATTCAGTTTGCAAATAGAAAAAAACTAAGCTTATGTTAAATGTATTTAATCTTAAATTATTTTACTTATTAGTCCTCTAGTGTAAATTTTAATAATCTTTGTTAACGAGAATTTTTTTCTTCTAACAATAAAGAATATTTGACTTTGACTTTGACTTGACTTTAATAATTGGTGACAACTTTGACGTATAATACATTGTTTAAACGTCAACATACCCGATTGGTAAATACCGTTTTAGAATTGGTTCTTTGCCTAAAATTGATGTTTGTTTTCATCCAAGAAAATAATAGGTTGCATGATTTTGTCATCACCAAGTATAAAAACACCTCTTGTGCTAAATGTATAAATAAAAAATGTTTAATAGGCATGGCTAGACAGGATGGAGAACAACGAATGACTGCTTTTAACATGCGTGAGGAACTTGAGGAAGGACACTTTGATAGGGATGGTCATTTCATATGGAAGAATGAAAAAGAGGTACAGAGTATGAAGCTTCTTATAATGTAGGTATATTATTTAATAGGTATATTATTTTCTAGGTACGTGATAACTGGCTAGATAACATTGATTGGCAAAAATAAAGCATAATACAGAAACTGCTGGTAAATATGATATTGAAGAGTCTGGCCTTGGAGCTGAAAGTGACTCAGAAAATGAGACAGAGGATCCCTTTGATGAGTTAAACACTTACAAGCAGATAATAGGTAACTATCCAGAAAATGAGTATACAATGAAAATTTAAAAAAAAATGAGTTTTTACAGATTTAATACTTTTTTAGGATTTATGAAGCCCAAAGAAACAATAAATAAGGCCCTAAAAAGATTGGGTGGGGAAGATACTAAACTTTCCAGTGTAGAAAGGCTAAAACGGAAAAAAGCTGGTACTTTAAAAATTTCAGAAGATGTAACAAAACTTACAGAATTGGCTAATCAAGTAAGGTGAAAGATATTATATCCTCTCTTCTTACTTTATCAAATATTAACAAGAGAAAATCAAATTATCATAGAGTCAATAATAAAAAGATGAATTATTTTTAGGTTCTTACAAGACTGGGAAATATGGATATATACCAAGAAACATTTGAAGAGATAACAGACAAAATTAATAAGAAAGAAAATAAAGCCAAAAATATTGCCAAGGAACCTGAATTAGATATGTATGCTGATGATTTTGATGTCAAAGAAAAGGAGAAATTAAAAGGTATTTTAATTTACAACAAATTTTAGATAAATGTTAATATTCCCAGGCATGCCTTGCCTACGTTTTTTTTATTATAAATATTAGGAGTTTATACATTTGCAAATGCCAGAATTACATTTTATTGCTACATTTAAAAAAAAGTGGTATATCATAGAAGAAGAAATAAAGGAAATGAAAAAAGATGCTTGTATTAAAAAGATAATCAAATTTTAGGAACAAAGCTAAAAATAGGCATTACATCTAAAAAATAATAAGTTAACTAATAATAAAAAACAAAGATTAAGAATGTGCTGTGTTTTACACAGCTTAAAATTATTGTTAGTGGTAAATTATAAAATCTTCTATTTCTTTTATGTATTTTTTTTTATTATTTTAGATGAACCATCCACAAGTCGAGGATTATCAGAAACCACTTCAGAAGTCTTAAACAATTCTCAAAAAACTGCCCAGGAAACAGAACTAAAATGGGAATTCAAGTGGAGTGCAGAAGATGAAAAATCGAAGGCCCCTTTAATACAGCACAGATGGTAAAATGGCAGAGAGAAAAATATTTTAAACCTGGAGTTATGGTCAGGAAGAAAGGAGAAAATTTAAATTTTTACTCATTAAGTCGAATAGATTTTGAATTGTATGAGTAATAAAAACTGAGCCAGTTATTTAAGGCTCTTTGTACAATTCATAATACTGAACCAAGTACTTTTGTAAAAATAGCAACTTTTACCATTAATGGTCAGATAAGATTTTTATAGAAGACACAACTTTGAAACAATATTTTCCAGTTTTTTTAGGACATTACTAGTTAATAAATATAAGTTATTTAATTATAAAATTATTATTAATGTTCAACCTATTTTAAACTACGTTATAAAATTTCTTTATTGGAACAGCACTTTTCTTAACACAAAGAGACAAAAACCCTAAATTTTAATTGAAGTATATCTTTTTTTTTAATGCTGACAAAATTTATAATTTAGTTACCTGTTTAAGTCAATTATTGAGTTCATGCTAATATTTTTTTTACTGACATTGACTTTACAGAGACTTAAGTCTTTTGTATTACTTTATCAAAGAGCATTCAAAACATGTTAGTATTTTTAGGCATATATGGGTGTTTGTGGACTGTGAGTGCCAAACTGCTATGGTAGAGTTCTCTCATAAAAATAAGAATAAAACATCTCCTGTTCAATGTCAAGTATGAGAACATGTAATTAAATAATAATAATTTTTGAAACTATTGAATTTTACCAAATGAAGATTTTTATTTTTTTTTAACTTTAACGTCCTATATCTTAGGAAAATAAGAATATCAGATCCATGGTTATGTGAACTTTTTCCCTCATTTTTATGAAAGGACTCTACCTTAGTATTTTGGCACCACAGTTTATGAACACACTGAATGCATTGTAACTGGGACTTAAATTTTATTGGAAATATGTATCTTATTTGTTATGATTAGTAAAATGTTATGTACATTTTAACATTGTTTCTTTGATCCATGTAAGACGAACATTTATTTCCCTTTTGTGATATTAACACTGCTTTGTCAATTTATTAAAAATAAAATAAGACTTTATTTATAAAAAATCTCTTAAAATTATTTTCAATAAGAGGACAGCTAAACCCTTTTACCAAAATAGTTTTGAAATTCCTTTATAAGTTATCTTAAATAATTTGACAAAAAGTTGCAAAATATTACTAAACAATACAAAATAATTTTGTTATTACTGTAGAATATTGATTAGTAATTTAAACAAAATAGATGCATTTTTATTGTTTTTTTATTTTAAGTAAAGTATACCTAAGTTTTGTCTTTAGATTTATTTTCACGTTACAGTTGTTCTATGGAGTTTTACAATAAACTATTGTTGGGGGATGAAATTTAATTTTTATTTATGATCCTCATAATAACCCAAATCATACAATAAATAAACTGCATATTTAACGCCGAATTTGTGTAATTGCCGATTTTATGTTTTCGGCATTGTGCTTAATTAGTGAAATAAGCAGTAAAAAACTGTCACATTGGGGTGAACATAGTTAGTCCTGGAGAGTTATTTTTTTTTAATTTGCTTTATTAAAAAGATTTAACTAAACATGATCCCGTAATTGCCGATTTCATGTTTTCGGCATTGTGCTTAATTAGTGAAATAAGCAGTAAAAAACTGTCACATTGCGGTGAACATAGTTAGTCATGGAGAGTTATTTTTTTAATTTGCTTTATTAAAAAGATTTAACTAAACATGATCCCCGCCCCCAATGTGGCACAATCGCTACATCCCTATATATCTCTAATGTTAATTGGAGTTGAAGACATGGGATGGCAATTCCAATTTTGACGAAATTTAGTATACAGGGGTTTTTTGGGACGCTGATCACGAATCTGAAAGATATTTTTTCGGAAACGTTTCGTTCCCGAGATATGTATCTATCATCAAAGTTGAAAATCAAACTAACTCAATTTTCACAATATTTCCCCTTCTTTTTGTACACAATTCTTGATTCTAAACTAAAGTGGCACACAATATTTGATTTTTAACTTTTAAAACACCATTTTTCTTCGTATTTTACACTTTTTATGCATTACATTAAATAGCTTTACTTTCAAACGCAGCAGATTATGGTGAATGCGCCGCAGCAGTGTATGCATGGCTTGTTGCGTTTTTAAAGGGAACCTTCGCAAGTTATTTAATAAAAGGTGTAAAATACATAGAAAAACGGTGTTTTTAAGAGAAAAAATAATATTTTGGACCACTTTAGCTTTTTTTTGACGAGTGGAATGAACACATTTTTCCCATTCATTCGCAAAAAGTTATTCCTAGAAAAAACAACCAAGTTCAATGGTATGATAATTCTCTCTACCAAATGCGCGAAACCCTACAATTCTTGACAGAACTGTATGCTAATAGACCATCTAGTGAACTCAAAAAATATCTGAAAAAGTATAGACATGCATACAGGGCAAGTATCCGACAAAAAAACAAAACTCCTATGCAAAATACATATTGGGCTCATCAAATGTCATCAAAACAACTTGGGATGTGATTAATGTTATGAGGAACAAGGGTGCCTGTCGCGATGATGACTGATGACACCATACTGTCTGCAGAAGATTTTAATAACTTTTTTCTAATGTTGCAGAAAATTGCATTAAAAATATCCCAACTTTGGACTCAGATCATGATTATTCTTTGGGCAGTGGAAGGGAGCCGGACTCATTTTCATTTTCAAAAGTCACATTTAACCAGGTCAGAGAGGTTATTGATTCTCTGAAAAACAAAAAGAGCCGAGATATCTTTGGCATTGATGTGTCTATGATTAAAACTTTTAAGAATTTACTTGTAATTCCTCTGACCAAATTGATCAATCTGTTCATTGGGGCGGGCTCTTTTCCACTGTCGCTCAAAAAGTCATAGGGTGGTCCCAGTATTCAAAAAGGGAGACAGAAATGATGTGGGCAATTATCGGCCCATATCACTCGTGCCCATATTGTCGAAAATCTTTGAATGTCTACTGAAAAACCAACTATGTGATTACCTTGAATCAAACAATTTATTCTCCTCAAGACAGTTTGGGTTTAGGACTGATAGGTCAACAACCTTGGCGGTATTGGACCTCATGGGGTTCATAGCGGAGGCCTTTGAGCAGGGGCAATATGTAAATGCTGTCTACTGCGACCTTTCGAAGGCCTTTGACTGTGTGTCCCATGATGTCCTGCTAGATAAACTTAGAGCGTATGGCATAAATGAGGCTGGTGTGAATCTAATCAGGGGCTACCTGTCCAACCGTACTCAGGTGACAGCATATAAAAATAATTTATCAAATGAGGCAATGCTACAGTATGGAGTCCCGCAAGGCTCTGTACTGGGCCCTCTGCTTTTTTAATTTACATAAATGACATAAACTCTGCAGTCCCAATGTCAAAGATCTGGCTGTTCGCAGATGACACATCTATTGCGGATGCGGGTGTGGACCTGGAGAGTCTTGAGGAGCGTATGCATGAGTGTGAGAGTGAATTAAAAAATAGGTTTAAATCTAATAGACTTACACTTAATGAAACAAAAACAGAAAGAATGACTTTCGGTCTGAGAGAAATTGAGAATGGGGGTACCGAGGAGGTCAGGTTCCTGGGAGTATATCTTGACCCACACCTTAAATTCGACAAACATGTTGAGCATATGGCCGAACGCCTTTCAAAAAGCATATACCTGCTTAGGAACCTTAGGGTCATACTGCCAGGATCCAGACTTCTTCAGGCATTTCATGGGGTTTTTCAATCGGTGGCCTGCTATGCCATTTTGGCTTGGGGTCACTCAACCCAGGCTGCACGAATATTTAAGCTTCAAAGAAGAGCTATAAGGGTGATTGCTGGTGTCGGCTATAGGGATGATGCCAAAGGCGCTTACAGAGAGCTAGGGGTCATGACAGTGCCATGCAGATACATCTATGAGTGTCTAGTATATAGCCATCAAAACTTACATCTCTTTAATAATAATCATTTTTTCATCAATACCCCACAAGATCAAATAACTTAATACGAATAAATTATCATAGACTAGAACGCTCACGATTTTCAGCAAACTATTTCGGCCCCAAATGTTATACTTAATAAACTTCCTGATCAAATTAAGGATTTGCCCATGAATGCATTTAAAAATAAGGTAAAAAACTTGCTTCTAGAGTGTACTTTTTATAGCGTCCAGGAGTATCTGAATTTTGATTTAGATTCTTTCTGGTGAATGAGAGCCCCTTCTCAGCCTGACAATGTGTAGAGTACTCCCAGTTTTGTGACTTTATATTTATTGTGCAAAATCTGTTTTTTTTTGTCAATGATAACTTTTAGTTGGATAAGTCTAAATGTAAATGTTCAGAGAAAAAAAAATATGTATTTGTAGTGAAATTTTTATTTAGTAATGTATAATTTAGACTTGTGCCTTAACTATTTTAAAATTGTGTAGTTTTATACTATTTTAAATTGTGACGTCGGTAAATGTAAATTGTTTTTAACTGTAATATATGAATTTGAATTTAAATCAAGAGTTGTATGCTCGTGAGAATGAAACGTTTGCGACTAAAAATTCTTACAGATTCGTGATCAGCCCCCAAAAACCCCTGTATACCAAATTTCGTCAAAATCGGAGTTGCCGCAACATTCTAGACAATTCAAAAAAAAAAAAAAATAAAAAAAAATAAACTCAAGGGTGGTATGTTTATCAGAAATAGTTTATTGACATAAATCCTTACCTTTGTGCATAAAACTAAATATTTTTAATAATAGAAAACAACTAATTATGGTATAATTGTACAAATTCAAATAAATAGCAATAAAAGAGGACAAACTTTGGTAGTTATCTGGATTGAGGTTAAAAAAGTTCCGGCAATACCAATTTTGGTAATTATTTACAAACCGGACGCATCACCGATTTTAATGAAATTTGGTATACGGGGTTTTTGGGGCGCTGATTACAAATCTAAAAGAATTTTTAGTTGAACTCGTTTTGTTCTCGAGATATTCATCATTAAACTTGATAAACAAAACTAACCTAAATTCACTATTTCCCCCTTCTTTTGCACTCAATTCTTGAGTTTTCTGCTAAATTGGTACTTGGTATTTGATTTTCATCTCTAAAAACCCCAATTTTCTATTTATTTTACCCATTATTTCCATAAAATTGTAAAGCTTTACTTTAAATCGCAGTAGCCTTGGCGGCGTCAAGGCTACTGCGGTCAAAATGAATAAAAGTGAAGCTTTGCAATTTTATGGAAAAAATGGGTTAAGTAAATAGAAAAATGGGCTTTAGGGGTGGATATCAAATATTAAGTACAAATTTAGCTTTCAATCAAGAATTGAGTACAAAAGAAGAGGAGAAATAGTGAATTCAGGTTAGTTTTGGTTATCAAATCTGATGATGATTATCACGAGAACAAAACGAGTCCGACTAAAAATTCTTCCAGATTCATAATCAGCGCCCCAAAAAACCGCACAAACCAAATTTTATTAAAATCGGCGATGCGTCCAGTTTGTAGATAATTACCCCAATTTTGGTTTCAAATATTTTTTGGAGTAGTTATCACAAATCTAAAGAATATGGTAACTATCTTGAAGAAAAAAATCTGACTAATAAACTTTTTAAATTTGTGAGACCATTAAAAAATTGGCCAAATTCAACATTGCCACAACTTTCAAGACAATTACAAAAACTATTTGACAATCAGTGGTCAGTCTTTAAATAAATAAGTCACTAACACAATAAAAACATAACTTTTTAATTGGCAGCCTCCATTTCAATCTCATCTTCCTCCTCATCATCATGGCTCTCACTGTCATCATCATCATCATCATCATTGTCATCTTCCTCCTCTTCTTCATCATCACCAACAATCTACCATAAAACATAAATTGCAATTAGGTTAGCTGAAGTACTGATCAATTTTTATATTTTAGATTGCTTAAATAATATAATAACATTTACCTCTGATGAAGTCTTACCAATGGGTGTTAAATCTGAGTTGGTTCTAGTAATTGCCTCTATCTAAAAGAAAAACGTATTTTAGGTAAATTATTTAATTACTTAAAAAAACCACATGGTATAAAATAAAATAGATTACTTAAGTATACCCAATCATAATGTTCCCTTTCAAGCTGTGATACTTCGTCTTCATGGTCACAAGGATGATCTACATCAAACCAAGCTCTATCAGTCATTTTTGGCAAACATTTTGGAAATAATGGGATACTCATTTCGTAAATAACAATTTTTATTTTGTCTCTTTCCGTTTTTACAGTTTTTAGAATTATTATTTAAAAAAAGATTAGGTTATATTTAAGTATTCCTCCTCCCTCGTTCAGTTTTACGGCTAATAGCTTTTGGGTTTTGGGCTATACAGCAGGCGGATTCTTAACCGCTGTCTCGAGACGTAACGTAGCGAGTCGCTACCGAATGGTGATTCTTAACTCTATTTGAAACTCCATTCCGAGTCATAGAGAATTATTGCAATTGCCTTATTAAGCTCGGGAATTATTAATACCGGCCTTAAGCCTAGTTCATAAGCTTGCGAAATGCGATTTGCGAATTGCGAATCGTGTACTGATTGGTCAATTTGTAACGAAACATTTGAAAGTCGTTACAAATTGACCAATCAGAACAAGTTTCGCAATTCGCAAATCGCATTTCGCAAGGGTATGAACTAAGCTTTATTTAAATAGTGCTTGTACTCATAATTTAGAGTTATTGCAAATCATGTTGACAGTACCATTAATCTAAAAAAATAAGGAGAAAAAATTTTAGTTGTTTTTCTTTATTGTTTTTTGTTGTAGGGTTTTGTTTAAGACAATTAAAGAAATACATTTGAAAAAGCAAGGTTTTAAGTATTTTTACTTCTAAAAACTTTTCGATTTTGTGCTCGGCAGCCGTTCGGTTTACACGAATAGATCCGAAGCTAAAATAAGGCACGATCAGAGGCACGACAGGCACGACCTAAAACCCAAGGTTAGTTTATATTTATAAGGTTGCGACATATCCTCAACTTTTAGGCGGTTCGAGGTCGAGGACGCAAGGAAGGGCACTTCTCAGAGAAAAGTTGGCAAGACTGGGTAAAAATCAAAGCTAAAGATTAATCCAGTAACGTCTAGAATTTATGCATTTCATTTTGCATTGTTTTGGAAGTGATATTTGTTGAAGGATGTAATCCCAAATGTTTGGTATTTAAAGTAAAAGAATTTACAACTTAATAACAATTAAAAACTGTTGTGTAAACGGTTGTTCTACTAATACAATAAACTGTATATCTCCGGCACTGAACAACATGGCCGAAAAATGGGAGATGTGACGTCATAACACGTCAAAGCAATATGGCCGAATGTCGTGACCTTATAGAGACCGACTTTGCTAAAACCGACATAAATAATAGAGACTTATCGCAAGTTGCCTTATTAAGCTTGGGTATTAATAATACGGACCTTATTTAAATAGTAGAGAATTATTGCAAGTTGTCTTATTAAGCTCGGGAACTATTAATACCGGCCTTCAGGGCCGTATTAAGGGTATGAGGCGCCCTAGGCTAAAATTTGTGGAGCGCCTATTTTGCTCTTTAAAAAATTTTGAAGAGCAAAAAAAGGTCCTTACTTCCGCAGCGCCTTCTCCCTTACAGGTTACCTCCTTTTCGCCCATTTCAAAGCACCTTATTCACAGATAAATCCCTCCGAGCTCGATATTTTTTAAAAACTCCCTCTCTAGCGCCTATTACTCCCCTGCCTAGCGCCTACTTTTACATGGCGCCCTAGGCTGTAGCCTAGTCAGCCTAATGGATAATACGGCACTGCCGGCCTTATTTAAATAGTGCTTGTACCCATAATTTAGAGTTATTGCAAGTTATGTTGACAGTACCATTAACCTAAAAAAGGGAAACAAATTTTTAGTAGTCTTTCTTTATTGTTTTGTGTTGTAGGGTTTTTTGTAACGCAATTATAGAAATACATTTAAAAAGCAAGGTTTTAAGTATTTTTACTTCTAAAAACTTTTCCATTTTGTGATCGGCAGCCGTTCGGTAAGACGAACAGTTCCGAAGTTAAAATAAGGCACGACCTAAAACCGACATAAATAAAGCCGGGCACTATACTTATTAAGGGAGTCCTTATCCTACCATGCATCTGCGCAAGCTGAGATGTCAAATTAAGGCCGGTATTATTAGTGCCTGGCCTTATTTCACTATGCAATAATTCTCTAGTGCTTGTACCCATAATTTAGAGATATTGCAAATCATGTTGACCGAACCATTAACCTAAAAAAAGGGGAAAAATTTTAGTAGTTTTTCTTTATTGTTTTGTGTTGTAGGGTTTTGTTTCACACATTCACAGAAATACATTTGAAAAAGCAAGGTTTAAAGTATTTTTTCTTCTTAAAACTTTTCGATTTCGTGGTCGGCAGCCGTTCGGTTATACGAACAGTTCCGAAGTGAAAATAGGACCAAAATAAGGCACGACCTGAAACCGACATAAATAAAGCCAGGCACTATCCTTATTAAGGGAGTCCTTATCCCACCATGCATCTGATGTCAAAATAAGGCTGGTATTATTAGTGCCTGGCCTTATTTCACTGTGCAATAATTCTCTAATAAAGCCAGGCACTATCCTTATTAAGAGAGTCCTTATCCCACCATGCATCTGCGCAAGCTCAGATGTCAAAATAAGGCTCGTACTATTAGTGCCTGGCCTTATTTTACTGTGCAATATTGGTCTGACATCTCGCGAGTTCCATAACTAGGCACAGTCCTTATTAAACAGAGAGATATGGGTACTTTGGTTACCGCCTACGTTCGTTATTTACGTAAGGCGCTATTTAAATACCGCATACGGTATTTAGTGTTTGTTTTTAGAGATATGGAAGACTCCGTATTACGAACGGTTAATTACACCTGTCTGCGAATTTACAAAATTAAAAGCAAATGATCCTTTAATGTGCGAATACTAAAGTTTTTCCCGTTATTTCAAACACATTTTACTGTACATTTTCCCACTTTTCCAGATGAATTTTGACTAAGACGTTCTTTCAGAAAGCCAGGTCATTTTCGGCCGACAATCTTAACCTTTTCGTTTCTTTTCCACCTGCAACATTTTTCCAAAAATAAAAAAGCAAGACTTTATCAAAGATTAGTAGTTTAACTTTACTCTGTGGCTCTATTACAAAAATATTTGTAGATAATCGTTGAAATAAATAATATAACTTTAAAAAATAAACAAAGAAAAATATTGTGCGCATGGCAATTCTATTCGCTATTTTAAATAGCACGCGGCGTTATCAGCCCGCAAATTACTCCATGCAGTAACGTTATTACCGCCAGCGACGGTAAAATCACACCCTCAAAAGAACTTCTTTTAGAGGTATGTGGTAAAAATCGAAAAGAGCATAACTTAACTCAAGATCGTTAAATAGGTAAGGTTGCCTCGTAAGCGTTTCAACATGGCGGACCATACGTCACATATGTATTTTGCTCATTATTTAATGAAGTTTTTAACAGTGTAGTTTGTGTTTTTTGTCAATAATAAAGAAATACTTTTAAATACTGTTAATTCCAGTTGTTACCGTAACTTCTTTATTTCCTATTAATAAATTATTGATTATTCTAGCTGATTTTTAAATATTGTATATCGCGCTCTTTCGCCCTCATAGCATTATCCGTCTAGACATCCTTGTCTGCTATGTTGGCGCCAATTAGTGTATTCCTTTTACCGTGTAGAACCGTTCTGAACCGTTCTCTGAACTGTCAATAGTGTCAAGAACGGTTCTACAACATGAAAAAATGTCAAAAAATTGCAAAAGGAACACTTATGGTGTCGTTCTGGGCGGTTCTGGATCATAAAAGGAATACACCAAATAAGGAACCAGCAGTGCGGTACATATGTGACGTAATGAGGCAACCTTACCTATTAAACGATCTTGAACTTAACTGTCATAATAGTGCTTATGTTAATACCGCATGACGTTACAGCACCACTCATATCTCTCTAATAAGTCTGTATATTATTAAATATTTACGTAAAAACAGATGAGAAAATCATCAATTTTAGGCGAAGAACCAATTCTAAAACGGTATTTACCAATCGGTTATGTTGACGTTTAAACAATGTATTGTACGTATCGAGTCGCTACCGAATGGTGATTCGGCAACTTATTTACAACTCGATTCCGATTCGATAGGGAATTATTGGAATACATATAAGGTCTAGCAGTAATAAATTCAGCAGTATTTTGACATTACACATGCTCAGTGGTGGTTTTAAATTAGGGAAAATTTATTAAAGTTACTGCTAGACTTTAATTGTGCCAAAATAAAGTCGGTCGTTTGCCTACCTTATTTTGACATTTGAAAACGAAATGAGGTTAAGGTTTAAAATAATCTTTGTTTATTTTCAAATTTTGTTTTCAAAATGAACTAAAAAATAGAGACTTTTTCTTTAGTATCTATACAAAACTAATACATAAAATAGGCTATAAATAAAAACAAATAATATTATATTTTTAGGTTAGAAATAATGCAAGCTTCTTACGCTGACCAATAGCTCTTTTTACATAGGCGCGTTAAGGTTTAGCAGTAATAAAATAAGGAATTATTGAAATAGGCAAATAGTGCTAGCAGTATTAAGCCTGCTGTCCATGAGCGCGGTTTTCCGCTTGCGGATGATAATTCAGCGTTGTGATTAGTGGTCTAGTACGTACTGATCAAAATCTAGTACGTTTTTTAAAATTCAGTGGCGCATTTACTAAAAGGCTGAGTAGGCTGGAAGCCTATGGCGGCGTTTTTTAGGGGAGCGGCAGACGTAGTTTAGGGGGCGGCAAAACACAATCGTGACGACTTAATAAATAATTTTGTGGATGATTTGGAATTTAATTTAATTTAATTTAGTACGTAGAATTGAAAGAAAACAAGGTGAAGACCTTTTTTTTTTTTTTTTGGTCTTCAAAATTATTTTTATCGGAAAAACAGCTACAATATTACACACACACATATAAAGTGTGTCCCAGGATAGGTGTTACAAGAGGACAAATGGACCAAAAGTTTATGAATTTTTAAAACTATTTTTAGTTTTAGCTTATTTGTCACTCTTTCCGTGATCTTCGAGTAGTGCGGTTCATGTTGGCGTAGAGGTCTACATAGACCTTCCGGGTAGGCGATTGAGGGCATCGTACGAGCGTGACTGTACCCTTTGGGGATCGAGAAAAGATTCACGCTAGATTGGGGCTTCTTTCTCTTCTAGGGCTAAGCGCTGTGAGTGAAGATTCCTAAAGCCTGAAGTTTTTACGTTTTGGTGTTGAACACATGGTGTCCTCGTATGGTCGAGGAGGTGCGCACGCCTGCGGAAATGCGTCAGGAATGAAAGTGAAGGTTATGCACGACACCAGTAGCAGCCGCTGGCTTGATAGTCGCAATTTATGCATGTTCAGAACTTTATCGCTGTTATTGAGCTAAATATTTGAATTTTTTAATCCGGAATTTCTGGGAGCGGAAAGCTCTGACAATCCAGATTTTCCCACCACATTGAGCTGGCAATTGACTTGCATCAACGCTATAAACAAAGCAGTATCCAGCTTATTTGTCAAATTTAGGTACATTTTAGTACTTTTTTTCTGGAATCTAGTACTTTTATAAAAATCATTGTGGCAACCTGGACCCTTAACCTCATTTTGTTTTCAAATGTCAAAATAAGGAAGGGAAACGACCGACTATATATCTTTGCAAGTCTAGCAGTAACTTTAATAAAGTTTCCCTTATTTAAAACCACTACTGCGCATGCGTAATGTCAAAATACTGCTGAATTTATTACTGCTAGACCTTATATGAATTCCAATAATTAGAGAGATATGGGTGGTGCTGTAACGTCATGCGGTATTAACGTAAGCGCTATTATGACAGTTAAGTTATGCGCGATTCGATTTTAACCGTCGCCGGTAGTAATAACGTTACCGCATGAAGTAATTTGCGGGCTGATAACGCCGTGTGCTATTTAAAATAGCGAATAGAATTGTCATGCGCACAATATTTTTATTTGTTTTTTTTAAGGATATTTATTTATTTCGGCGATTTCTTAAAATATTTTTGTAATAGAGCCACAGGGAAAAGTTAAACTACTAATCTTTGATAAGGCCTTGCTTTTTTATTTTGTTATAAATATCGCAGGTGGAAATGAAACGAAAAGGTTAAGATTATCGGCCGACAATGACCTGGCTTTACTGAGAAAATGTGTTAGTCAAAATTCATCTGAAAAAGTAGAAAAATTTACAATAAAATGTGTTTGAAATAATGGGTAAAACTTTAGTATTCGCACATTATGGGATCATTTGTTTTTGATTTTGTAAATTAGCAGACAGGTGTAATTAACCGTTCGTAATACGGCGTCTTCCATATCTCTAAAAACAAACACTAAATACCGTATGCGGTATTTAAATAGCGGATTACGTAAATAACGAACGTAGCCGGTAACCAAATTACCCATATCTCTCTATTCCCTAAAGCACTATTTGCTCATTCCAATAATTCCCTGATATCTTCCAAGTTTCGTAACTAGGCACTATCCTTATTAAATAGGTCTTTAAACTATTAATTATTTACGTAAAAATAGATGAGAAAATAAGGCCGATAGATTTCGAAAGGAATATCGAGGACTCGATATCGACCGAGTCGTCACCTAGTTAAGAATCCGGGCCCCCAAGAGAAGCTCCGTAAGGATATAGCATATACCTACTAGAAGCAGCCTTGTCGCTTTCCTGTAGGAGCTGCTTGAGAGAAAATGGTGCTAGCCAATGCTCTTTATTTTTCAGATCATTGATGCTAGCTGTATTTTTTCTGTTTTGCTCTACGTGCTAATTGATCTGAGAAAAGGGTTAAGTGTGCGATTAACCCTGCACGCAGAACTATTTAAATGAAAAACTGAAAATTAATGAAATATTTCGTAAGATTAGAGTAATTAAAAGTTATTCGAATTTTAATGGTAAAAGGTGCTTTTTAGTCATTTAGAAATATGTATGCATATATTTCTATTATTATACCTACATCTTCTTGGGAGCCATAAATATTGTTTTACCTTTGAGGATTAAAAAAGATTCACGCTAAATTGATGTCATCTTTCTTCTGGAGCTAAGCGTAGTGAGTAAGAGCGATAAATCCTATGCCACCATCACGTTTGCTGGTGTGCACAATTTTTATAACGGCCAAGGACGGTAACGCCCTCGGCGGAAAGTGTTAGTTTTGACAGTGCACAATACCAGTAGCAGCTCTTGATTTGAGAGCTGACAATTTATGCATCACATCGATTATTATTTTGCATCAAATAAAAAAAACATTCGAAACGGAATTTCTGGGAGCGATAAAGCTCGACTATCCGAATTTTCTAAAGTCCGCGCGTTTAGTAAATAGGCCACCGACGTCATCATTATCTACGCGAAATCTTCTGTAACTCTCTTGAATCGCGGTTTCGAGGGCTTCGTATCGTTACCTAGGAAGTAGGCATTTTAAAGATTTATTTTTAAAAAATTAATAACATTCTAAATGCGGGATGAGGGGATAAGAGGAGATTTGGAGCAGAAAATGATGACCTAGGTGGCCTCTTTATTAAATGCGCGGACCCTACCGACGAAGTCGTGGAAAGCATAGTCCGAAAGGGGGAAAGGTGGCTAATCGTCGTGCAACAGGGCTAATAGCAGAGAAAGCAAAGCAAGAGCTTATTAGCAACTTCTGCGATTGGTAACTACAGTTGGCAGCACTGTGAGAACTGACGTTGACGGTTCATGACCATTTTTTCCCTTTTCAAAGCCAAGGGGCAGATTGTTTTCCTCGTGCCAAAATGGCCAAGAAAAAGGTAGTGGATAAAGGTGATGAGAGCTCTAAAAATAATGATAGTGATGTGTCCAGTAGTGAAGAACCCAATTTTAGTGATCCCGAAGGATTTGTCGATGATATCGATGATTCCGGTGAGTATTTTGATTGCCAAGTTTTGAAACCATAAGGTTAGATTTCACACGTTGCTGACAAATTAAAAAAATATATAACTAATTTATTAGAAATATCTGTGTTAAGAAAATGTATTTTAAATTCCATCGGTTATATTAAAAGGGAGAAAGTATTAAATATTTAGGTTAAAATATGTAAAAATGTAAAGTTAGGTTAGGCTTAAACTGTCATTTAGGCGGGTTTATATAGCAAGTTTTTATTTCAATTTATTTTTACAATAAATTGCCACAATATATTTCAATAATATATTGTAAATTGGGTGCGTTTCGCAACACCAAATAAAGGGCCATTATATTGAAACACTATTTCAAAATATTTTGACTTGATTTGGGTCAACACAAAAAAATTGTTTTTATGCAAAGTTAAAACTTTGTGCTATTATTTAAAGTCATTTTTAAACTCACCACCCCTTTTCTTTAAAATAGTTTTATCAATTGTAATGCTTTTTAATTAAAGAAGCAGCTAATAATGTGTTTTTTTCTACTGAAAAGTTGCTATTTACATATGGTTTAAAGACATCATTTTTATTAATAACAACAAACACCGACAGTGTTTTTTTGTCTATTTTATTTATTAAATAAGAGGTCTCTTTGAGAAAAATGGATGCATTGTTTAAAAATTTAGATTTTTTTTAAACTTTTTAGAAAGTGGCTGCAATTCCGATTTTGATGAAATTTGGTGTGCATGTGTTTTTGGGGCTCTGATCACAAGCCTGAAAGAATATTTAGGCGGAAACGGTTTGTTCTTGAGATATCTATTATCAAACTTGTAATTTAAACTAATCTTATTTCCACTATACCTATTCCCACTTCTTTTTGCAAACAATTCTTAATTTAAAGCCAAAGTGCCACATAATATTTTCTCCAAAAATAAATATTAAGAACACTGAAGTTGCCCCATCACCATCTGGTAAGTACCTTGGCATCACACTAGATTCTAAACTTAACTTCAACAACAACAAAAAAGTTATATCAAGAGCAAAACATTTTAGAACACTTACATACAAAAATAAGGACATGGCAACAAAAGCAGCTGTTCAAATTTGAAAAACAATTTGCCGCCCACTTATTGAATATGGACACATTCTGTTAACAAATGCACAGAACCCAGCCTGGAAGAACCTATCTACTGCAGAAACCATAACATTAAGAACCCTTACCAAATTTAGGCATCCAAACAACCCACTGCATAATCCTTCCAATGACAGCTTATATGGCAAAACTAAAATCCAACCAATTCAAGAGAGGACTCGAGGACTAGTAAAGAGGTTTGCTAAAATTCCTCACAACATACACTTGCTAACAGCTTTATGCAAAGAAAGGACCAGAGAGCAATCAAGATTTTGCCATCCAGTAAACACCTTATGGGAACTGATTAACAGATATGCAACAAACTAGAATGATCACAAATATTGTCTTTCTATTTATTAACTGTTACTAACATTATTGTCTATATTTTTTTTTGTAAGAATAGGTTTGAATTTTTTTCTTTATGAAGTACACATTAATGAATTTATATATAATATTGTAAATAAAATGGGCTGAAGGATTTTGGTCGATGGCCCTTTGGGATTTCTCAGATATCTCAATAAATTACTTATAAATAATTAAATAAATATTTTCACCTTTTAAAACCTCGTTTTTCTATCTATTTTACTTTATCTACAATTTCAATCATTTTAATCACAGTAGCCATGGCAGCGCCATCTGATTGAAAGTGAAACTTTACAATTTTTATGGAAAAAATGGGAAAAATTAATTGAAAAATGGGTTTTTAAGAGGTGGAAATCACATATTGAGTATCAATTTAGCCTTAAATCAAGAATTGTTTGCAAAAAGAAGGGAAGATATAGTGAAAATAAAATAAACTTAATTTTTGGGTTTGATAGTGAATACCTAGAAAATGAAATGTGTCTCACAAAAAATTCTTTCAGATTTGTGATAATAAACCCAAAAACCCTCATATACCAAATTTAATTAAAATTACTCAAAACATTTCCTCCAAAAATTCTTTTTGCCTCAAAATTATAATAATAAACCTCAAACAAAAATGTGTTACATTGGTTTGAAAGTCAGTAACCATAGTTACTTACTAGGTATTTTTCTCAATATAAAATACTCAAAGTGTAGCTTTGCCCTCTTGGCTTATTTAAATTGTTTATTTTAGAAACCACTCAACTTACATTTTTGGCAAAAATGACATTTACAGCGATTTTACGTATGTAAATCTAGTATTGTAAAAAGAACAGAATTTAAAAATTTGTGTGCTTAAAATATAGTGTTAATTTGATACTAATTTAGTGCCAAAATTTTAAAGTTTAATGCTTTTCCCAGGTCCTGGAAAAATGATAGAAGGCAAAAATCAAGTTAAAAACAAAATATACAGCATGTCTTCTAAAGTTCTTACCAAATGGGAAACTTTTAAATTATTAACTTTACAAAGAAAAGTGCCTCATTGTAAAAGGTCCTGCTTAATGAGAAAATATTTTTCACAAAAATAACTCATTTTTAAGTTGATATTTTGGTGTATATAATACAGAGTGTTTCAGAACTTTGGGATCAAACTTCTAGGTGTTATGCAGTGCAACAGCAGTTGAAAACATTTGCATAGGGACCCATGCCGGAAAAGTGTCACCATGGCACTACAGCCCTAAGCCTCATTATAATTTAGAAAGACAATGAATTACCTTAATAGGATTTAGTGCATTTAATTTTTGCCTTTTGTACATGATATCATCAGAACAATAAATAAATAAATAAAAAAGATATAAAATAAAAAAATCAATAAACTTTTAAACATTGACATTTTGAACAATTGTGATGATATGATGTACAAAAGGCAAAAATTAAATGCATTAAATCATATTAAGGCAATTCATCGTCTTTCTAAATTTTAACGCGTCTTCGGGCTGTAGTGCCATAGTGACACTTTTCTGGACATGGATCCCTATACTCAAATGTTTTCTACTGTTGCACTGAATAACCCCTAAAAGTTTGATCCCATAATTCTAAAGCACCCTGTATATTATTTATCTGGAGCTAGCATTGTATATTTTTCCAGGAACTGGGAAGAGTGTTTTTTTAAATTATTATTTTGGCACTAAATTAGCATCAAATTAGCACTATATTTTGAGAAAAAAATTATGAAATCTGCTCACTTTACAATGCTTGCTATAGTGATTTTCAATTGTATTATGTAAACTGACATTTTTGTCTTAAAATCAGCCATCTATCATGCATCTGTGTGTTTTTAATTGTATGAGGAAAATTGTGTTTAGTACAGAAACCAGTCAAGCGAGGGTTCATATTGTTTCTGCAGTAAATTTTATGGTCGGTTTTTGATAATCCTGTTTATTTACTTCACCAAACATGTTTTGTTGTAACAAATATGCAGAATAAATCCTCAAAATTTTCTAGTAATATAATCAGTAAAATTATTGGTGTAACATCTTTGTGTAATAATAAATTAAAGTTTATTTTATTGTCTTCTTTTACTAAATATTCCTCTGCTATTAAAAGATGTTAGACTGCGATTTATTAGAGAAAAAGCCTCGTGGTCATTAGTTCTGTCTCACTTTCAAATTATTCCCCTTTTTGTTGCTCGCACACTATTTAAACGACGCGATTAGATAGTAATATTTGATTGCCGTCTTTATTTTTATGATGTCTCTGGCTTTTTCTCAGTTGAATTCTACTTTACTATGTGATTACAAATTACAAATCTAAAAATTTATTTTATTGCAAAAACAAGTTCTGTGCCAAAAATATATATTTTCTTAGGCTTGCACTGCATAACTTATTATTGTTGTATACATAATATGTGTAATGTTTCTTGGTTTCCTAATACAAAATACAAATTATAACTAAAATTTTATTAAAATGCTTATGCCTGAAAAACTCAGGGAAATTGAAGGTACAAACTTACTAAGAATCCTATTTTTTTTTCAGTCCTTCTTGAGGATATCCTAAAACAAAAGCCAAAAGAGACTGATGGCTATGAAAGTGTAATTGTCATTGATGGAACACCCCAAGTGGGTCCTGATCGTTTTGAGAAACTAAAATCCGTCATTACCAAGATGTTTGGTAAATTTGGTAATATTGTGAATGAGCACTATCCTCTAACTTCTGAAGGCGTCACAAAGGGATACGTTTTCCTGGAGTTTTCCAATCCAAGTCATGCTGCAGAAGCGGTTAAGCTAACTGACAACCTTAAACTTGATAAGCAGCACACCTTCCAGGTTAACTTGCTGACAGATATTTCCAAGATCGACAATATTCAGGAAGATTGGAAACCTCCACAGCCCGAGCCATATGAAGATCAAATTGATGTTCATTATTATCGTCTGGAGCCTGATGCTTATGATCAGTATGGTGTTCTCATAACAGCAACAGAGACCCGCCCTGAGGTTAACGTACAGATTTGGCAGAACACTCTGCCTGAACCTACATTAATTGCGGAGCGTGGTGTAAGTTTTGGCAAATGGGTTTTTGTGCATTAAACAGTTTAAGATACCCAATAAAGTAAAATGTTTTTTTCTTTTTCATACTATGTACAGGGTGTCTGGATGTCCTTGCAAGTGCAGGGTATCTTGGTTTTTGTAAGAGATAGAGACTTGCAATTTTCACGAAGTGTTGTTACTTTTTAATGAATAAAAAATACAGTAAAAATTTTTTATGCATTTCTTTGTTGTTGATGTATTCAGCTAAATTCTTTTTTTATATATTTTTGCACCCTCCTCGTATTTCAGTTGTCTTGTAACTTACAGTGAAAGAAAAAACTGGTATTTGTAAACATTTTTATGTAGAATCCATTGGTGTGGTTAGGTTTTTTTTTATTTAATTTTTTTTTTTTGAGATATTCAAACATGATTTTTCTTATGGAACAACCTGTATTTTTTAAATCACTAAATTATGTTTAAAAAGAGATTTTTAAAAATAAATTATACCAGTAATTATTTTATATTTTTAGGCATAGCTAAATTGATGTTTCTAATTTATTTATTTATTTACAGTAACAATACTTACAGAGTACACACTCCAAATAGTACAAAAAAATCATTACATTACATTTAATTCTTAATATTCACAATTAACACATCTTTTAAAGGAATTAAAACTTATATAACCAAAAATATCAAAGGACTGAAAATTCGGTATGTAGTTATTCATAAGTCTGTCAGAAAAATGCTGAAATCCATAATTAGTCCTATGTGGTTGAATGTAAAACAAATCTGTACATCTTGTAAACCAACTAGGTATTCTAAAACAAATCTTTGATAGCAGCTGGCTACAACATACTTGCCCATTTAGCAGTTTATACAGAAAAAATGCCATGATGGTAAATTTCAAAATGGAATTTTGAATAGTGAGCCATGCTATAGACTTTGTATCCAAAGAATAAAGTTAGCCATCAGTCAATTACTTGTTTACATTTTACAGCAACATCTGAGTTTTAAATATTTTACCCTACAACCGTTATTCACTCCTCGCTTCCTTAAGTGTTTTGACTTCGATTTGGGGTCATAAAATGTGAAATAAGTACTAAGTAATATATTATTGTTAAAAACATCTCGTCTAACATAATTTTATGACAAAAACACAAAATGTTCCATAACCGAAAACATGTTTGGTTATTATCCAGAAAAACATTAAATTTTAAAAAAGTTTAATTACTTTACTGGATTCTAGGTAAAAATATCTACTAATATCCTATTTTATTTTTATTGTAACTTACAAGACAACTGAAATATGAGGGGTTCCCAAAATGAAAAAAACATCAATTTCGCCTTGATTATAAATAACGAAAAGAGCCTTGGAAAATATTTTGGTGTCACTTTTGTTTCATCAAAAGTAGCAACACTTTGCGAAAACCACAATTCCTCATCTCTAATATTAACCAAGGTACCATATAATTGCAACAAAATCTAGACATCCTGTACAATACAAATCACATGTTGGAATAAATCCCATTTGCCTTTTTGATACTTTGTTAGTCTTGCTATTTATTCCAAATTCCCTTATTTGTTTTTTGAAAACTGAAGGCCTAATTTAGTTGCTGATGATATTCTTTTATTAATAAAAGCATCAGGTTGTTTTTCTTGTGTGCAGTAAATCACTTGTCTGAATAGATATATTTCTATTTCAGGGTTGGACTCAAAGCTACATTAAATGGTCACCACTGGGCACATATTTATTGACTTTTCATAAAGCTGGTATAGCATTATGGGCTGGCCCCAAATTTACTCAGTATAGGAAGTTTGCCCAAAATTTTGTCCAATATGTTGATTTTTCACCATGTGAAAAATATCTCGTGACATATGCTCCAAAAGATGAGTCTAAAGCAATAATCATCTGGGATATCAGGTAAAAGATAAAAACACATTTATTTTGAGAAAGTATATACTGTCCACGGATAAGGTTAACAAGAGGACAAATATGGACCAAAAATTTAAATTTTCGAAAAAAGTCATTCTGTTCTACTCTACAAATCACGAAGAGAAAATGTTGATGATGTATACAGGGTGGACAAAAACTTGAAAAACATTATTTTTCTTGAAGAGTAAACTACCTTTGTTTTTAATTTTTAAGCAAAATGTCATTAGGAAATGTTATATAGAATAATTTTTGTCATTGATAAAAACAATAATACAAAATTTTACTTTATATTTTGGTGAAAACGCCTTCTTCACAATTTAGAGCTGAAAAATTGTGTTGTGTAGGAATTTGGAGAAAGCAGTTGTTTGAAAAGAAAATTATGAGAGTTTTTAGGTCATGTTATTATAAAAATTTAAAATAATTAACTTTTGACAACTCCAGAATAAGTTTCATAAAACTTTTTGATACCCCTGTAACATTAATAAAGTCATTGAAAATGCTTTTTCAAAAAAATTTCTAAATGGTATTTTGCTTAAAAATGAAAAAAAAGGTAGTTTACTCTTGAAGAAACATCATGTTTTTTAAGATTTTGCGGACCCTGTATACAAAATTAACATTTTCTCTTTGTGAATCGTTTTTTTACAAGCAAAAATTTTGACTTTTTTCGAAAATTAAATGTAAAATTGCATTTTACATTTGCTTGTGTGCAAGCACATTTTAGTTTTGCATTACCATGTATGGCCTGGTTATTTCAAAACTGACGAGTCTGGCTTCTAGATCTTTACCTTCATATTTTTAGGACTGGACAAGAGAAAAGATCTTTTAACCCTGACGGTCCCTTCTGCTTGGCCTATTTTCAGATGGTCACATGATGATAAATACTTTGGCAGGATTGGCAACGATGTTCTTTCAATTTATGAGACACCATCGTTTGGTCTTTTGGATAAAAAGTCTATCAAAATCACTGGCATTAGGGATTTCAACTGGTAAGGCCACAAATTATGTTACTTTTTTAATCTTATTTAATTTTTTATTTTTTTAAACAGGTCTCCAACTGATAATATAATCGCTTATTGGGTAGCTGAAGATAAAGATGTACCTGCTAGTGTTACACTTTTAGAGATACCTAATAGAAATGAAATTAGAAAAAAACCTGTTTAATGTAGCTGTCTGTAGGATTTATTGGCAAAAGTCTGGGGATTATTTGTGTGTGAAAGTTGACAGGTAAGCATTTATTTTCAAGTAGGTAGTGAATTTTAAGTCACAAAGTTTTATACTCTAAAGTTTTCATTTTTTTAATACAAACTAAATGAATATATCAGTTTGTTGGGTAAATTCAGCCGTTTCCAAATTAGTTCTGTTTAAATTTTTATTATTTCTTAATATGAGTGTTGGTAAATTGGTTCCCGAGCCCTAGAAGGGTCATAAGTATATTGGTTTCTGTTAATAAATAGACGGCTTGGGCGCCCTATGGCTTACGCAAACACCAATTACCTGGAAGAAATACTTTATTTATCTTGGGGTGGGTTTGATTTACTTATTAACAATTTTGTATTTTTGCTGTGACTTGTGTATTGCATATTTAAATAATCAGTTGGGTTGCATTTGCGCCATAAATCCCTAAATAATTGTGAGTAAATAAGGAAGACAGTTCAGGTTAGTTCAATAAACAAAACAGTATTTTTGTTTTATAATACATGGTAATATACACTTTTTTTAATCCAGGTACACCAAGTCCAGAAAAGAAAAGAATGAAATGAAATATTCTGGAATGTACTGCAACTTTGAAATTTTCCATATACGTGGGAAAAAGGTACCAGTAGATAGTGTGGAAATCAAGGAACCTATCATAGCATTTGCTTGGGAACCTGTGGGTACCAAGTTTGCTATGATTCATGGTGAATCACCCAACATCAGTGTCAGTTTTTATGAAGTCAAGTAAGTTGAACAAAACAATCTGATTTTGTTTTTTATATTTTTCGTTTTTTTTCCCAAATATCTTTAAAAAAAAAAATTGTTCATCTTGAAGCACTAATATACAGGGCGATTCTTAACCTATATGCATAAACTTGGGATATAATTGCTAAGAACAAACACAGACAAATGATGGAAAAGAGTTAGTAAAATATTTTTAGTTGGGATTAATTATTTTAAATTTAAAAAAAATGTGAACTCTAAGGACAAATAATGACTCATTATGGAAAACATGGTACTTAAATATTTTTTTGTCATAAATATTTTTTAAAAATAATTATATAAGCCATAATTTTAACTTTAATCCCGTAAAAATACACTCACAACAAGCCACACCTAGTAATAGAGTACTAACATGCATAGCAAAAATTATCATTAATAATTACACAGGCCCACAAAAAAAAAGAGTGGTGTGTGCTGGGTGTCGGACCCACCCAGTCGAGTGTATTTTTCCCGCTGAACACGAATCTGAAGTCAAAACTGGAGGTTTAACTGCAAAAACCGAATTGCGGGGCCCAGGGGGCAGTAGCAATTTTTTTATTATTAAAGGGGGTTATGTAGCACCTCATTTTAAAGGCCCTTGGATCCTCTATTTAACGCCACTTTGTTTTTGAAAATCAGCCCAGCGGTTCCAGACTTACAACCATTTGAAATTTGGCTTAAATACTATACAGAGCGGTTTTAATGGTATTGGCTTGTAAGTCTGGAACGGCTGGGCCGATTTTTTAAAACAAAATGGCGTTAAATAGAGTATCAAAGGGCATTTAAAATGAGGTGCTACATAACCCTCTTTCAATAAAAAAAATTGCTTGTGCCCCCTGGCTCTTGCAATTTGGTTTTTGCAGAAAAAAGGTCGACTAGGTGGGTCCGACAACCCGCACACACCACTTGTTTTTTTTTGTTGGCCTGTGTAATTGTTTATTGGTTTACTTTTAATATAGAACATAAAATGTAATTTATTATTTGTGCTCAAAGTTTACGTTCTTTTTTAATGTGTTTTTATATGTTACTATAATGTAATTAATTGTTCAAAAAGGGTAGACTGCATAAACATGGGGTTAAAAATCATAATTAAGGAGAATTATCCACTCTTTCTTAAATGGCACGGCATTAAGTACAGTGTGCGTTCTTTGTTTGTGCTACGTAGTCTAACTTTTTTTTTTTTTTTTTTTTTGATGGCAGAGTAAGCGAAAGATGCGTTTACCGCCGACTGACCCCTCCAAACCATTTTAAAAGTGGGACATACAGTTATATTAATAAAAAAAAGGCGTACAAGTATTAAAAGAGAATTAGCTTTCCTTATTTAGGAATACTACAAGATAAATAGCGCTTAAAGAACTCTTTTAAAATAAAATAAAAATTTCAGCAAAAAAATACTCAGGTAAAATATCATTCAAACTTTATAAAAAGCTTTAGAAATTGCATTCCAAAATTTTAGATACTGACGTAAATTCCTTTTCCCAAGTGCCTATGCAATAACTAAAATAAATGTTTTTTTATAGGGTTGGGTTGCCACCAGTTTTACTTAAAAATTTTGAAAAGAGATCCTGTAATCATTTAGCCTGGTCTCCCAATGGACAATTTATTGTTTTAGCTGGATTAAGCGAAACTACCGGAGGTACGATTTATACACAAACATCTTATATAAAATATTGCAATATTTTTTGCTATGAAAAATATTAATTAATCAAAGCCCCATTTTAGGAAGGAGGGTTATTAATTTTTTGGGTGACTTTTTTAATGTCTAAATTGTGAATTATATCAAGTATATTGTGTAAAAATATTAAATGACGCTAAGCAACATTAACGAAGATACAGCGGCTTAAATAACTACACCTTATTCATGATTCTTATGAACGTTATATTCTAAACTTTTGATATTTTTAACTCTAAAACTAGTGCACCGATCCTTTTAAGATTTTTACCTACATAATTTTGGAGAAAGCGCTAGATTCTTTTTTAATTTGTTAATATTTCTATTTTTATAAAAATAAACTGACCGTTTTTTTCCAAAAATCGCGTTATTCACTTTAAGGTGTTTCTAAAAATTTAATTTAAAAAGACTTTAGCATTACCTAGAGAAAACGATTATCTAACGACTAAATTTTAATTTTTTAAGGTGTCGTGATACAGCACCAAGTTATGATGGACACCGCAATTCACCATTATTTTAAGAGATCATTGCTACTATTATTACATTTTTAGGATTTCTTCACCAAAATTGTACTTAATTCTGCTGATGTTATCTTTTTATGTACAGGGTGATCACATATAATGTCCATCCTCTTTAATTTTTTTAAATTTTGCACTACAAACTTTTTAAAATATATGAATGTAGGGGTTTTTAATAGTTTTTGTAGGGCTGTGAAATGTTCTTTAAATTCATTATTTTACAGGGTAAATCAAAAAGTATAGATTTTTTAATGGGACACCCTATATATTATGTCATTAATAAAAAGATCTTTTAAAGAGCTTTACAAAATACCACACTTGATATATCTATCTTTATTAGTTTTTGAAATTTGACTACCCAAATCTGAATAATAGTAGATATAATTTCCATTATACCTACTCTATAGCATTAAACTGGGACTAGATATAATGGTAATTACATTCCGATTTGAATGGTCATAATTCGCAACTATTAAAGATAGGTATATCAAATGTGGTATTTTTGTAAAGCTTTTAAAAGACGTTTTTAATGGTGATATAATATATAGGGTGTCCCATTTAAAAAAATACTTTTGCTCTACCCTGTATAACAATGAATTTGGAGAACATATCTACAGCCCTGAAAAAACTATTAAAAACCCTACATCTTCACATTTTAAAAAATTTGTAATGCAAAAATAAAAAAATTACACATTATGTGTGATCACCAGGTACACTAAACTAAAAAAATAAGAATTGAACGTTTTTGATCATGAATTAACTATACTCCCCACTTAAATTATTAAGGACGTTTCATGATATGTATAGACACCAATAGTTAACAACAATTGTTTTCTTTCTCACTCATTAGTGCTGTCTTTCTTTACCGACTATCTGTCACTTACATCCACTCATATTTAAAGAAATGACCGAGCGTTATTTGTTTTGAAGATTTTAATATTTGTTAATGTAATTTGTTATTGGTTATTATTACTGTAAGTGATGTTTTTAATATTGTAAATGTTATATTTTATAATTTTTTATTTTTCTATACCTTTGACTTGTGTAAAATACTATGTATTATTGACACCAATAAATTAAATTGAAAAATTGAAAATATATGGATCATTAAAAGTCACTAACTTGAAACATTATTTAAAAACAAGAATACCGTCTGCGTGTTTATTTTTTATTTTATTTTTAAAACAATTGTAGGATAGTAAGTTTTTTTAATAGTATGTTTGTTCCAAAATTTAAATATATATTAATAAGTGTTTTACCCGTCCTTAAATGTTTTTTTGTGTTAATCACTTAAAAATAATTTAAGTCAGCCGATTTTTTTAATTGATAATTTAATCTTGATTTCAATTAAGGTTTAATCATTAGAAATTACAAATATCTGATGGTTAATTATTAAAATTTTAATTCAATTTTGCTTTTATGTTTATTTATTAGGTGGAGGAGGATCACTTGAGTTTGTTGACACCCATGAATTTTTGGTGATGAATACTACTGAACATTTCCAGATGACTGATTGTGAATGGGACCCAACTGGAAGATATGTTTTTACTGGCGTATCAAACTGGAAGATCAAAGTTGACAATAGTAAGTAAATATTTATTAAGAGATTTATGTAGGCAAAAATTGAAAAAGTGTTCTAAAAAACCCTGATTTTTTGCTATTGCAGTTCCTAACTTGACTGCAAAAGTTATACGCTCAGGGAATAAATATTTAAAATGCTGAAGAACCAACAATACATAAATAAAAAATATATTTTTTGTATAAGCTTTCTTTAGCTACAGTGATGATAGTAATATCCAGTCTCAGGTGGAAGGTATCAGGGTATCTTCTGTTAAATTTATTAAGTAATAATATTATTTTATTTCAAATTTGTCGCACATATACACAAGTAATTAAATCACATCATAAAAAAAATACATTAAATTTTTTCAAAAATCTTGTGAAATTTTGAAATTTTAGCGAGGTGGCAGGAATGACGCATATTTATGCTATTGCAGCTTCTATATGGTACTTCCAGTTTAATCGGAAAATCTAGCAATTTTGCTATTTTAAAAGGATCACCCTATATATTTTTAAAGAAATATATCCTACAGGGAATTCTAAGTAAATACATGATATACCTATGTATGTTGACAAGCATTATTACCAAGTATACCTTTTTTATGTAAAATATGTTAAAGAATGCGAATTTGTATCTAGAAGTTACCTACAGAGTGTTTCAAAAAGTTATTTGGTTTTTAATTTGTGCAAGATACCGCAGGTTGCCCCTTAGAGTTTACAATAAAATTAATAGGAAATTCTTATTTCTCACATTCCAAAACCCCTTATAGCATAATATTGTAACAATACATCTACTATCAACAAAACTATTTACAAAAAAAACTAAAACTAGAATAAAGTTTTAAGAACCTGTATCTTCGAAATCATCCACTTTTGGACTGTGGTAAGTTGGGTTAGATTATCATATTTTAGCTTTAGGAATTTGTGGTAACTTTTTTTTCGCCCTTTTTAGAGACACACTGTGGATCAACCTAATATTAAATGTAATTTCTATTTAAAGGTTATTGGATGTGGTCCTTCCAAGGTAAAATCCTAAAACGTGTCAACTTGGATCGTTTCGCCGAAATCCTGTGGCGGCCCAGGCCACCCACTCTCCTTACCGAGAAACAGCAAAAAGAAATAAAGAAGAATCTGAAACGATATTATGCACAATTCGAAAGTAAAGATCGAATGAGGCAGACGAAGGCGTCCAAGGAATTGATTGAAAAGAGAAAAGCTTTAATGAAAGAGTTTAATGATTTCAGGGAAAAACAAATTAAGCGATGGGAGGAAACTAAGCCTAGGAGATTAGCGCTTAGAAATAGTAAGTAGTACATTTTTTTATTTAAATGTTGTCTATGTGCTTTAAAGGGATAATTATTTGTTTGAATATGATCTAGAAAAAAGTTTTAAAATAAGTTTTAAAAACTCTTACTTAAAAATCTTGCTTGGTGAGAAAATTAATTTCTACAAAAATACTTGTATTATTGCCTTAAAAAAAACCTCTTTCGAAATTTATAAAAAGTCGTCGGCTATATTTCTAAACTAATAGTGGTAAATACTTGTGTTTAAAAAATGTATAACAAAATTGACCAAGAGAAATTGCTGAAAAGTATTTTCACTTTCCAGATATGTTTATTTATTTATTTAAGCACATGACGTGTGTAAATACAATTGTATATTGACATGAATAAATAAGTTTGAAGTTTGAAGTTTAAAACATCCATAAACGACAGGACAAAATAAAAATATATATATAGAAAACTATACAGCTGTGCGCAAAATCAAAAAACAATTTCTTTTTAGTCTAGTCATATGTCACATTGTTGAAGTTATGCATTTTTTTTTTAATTTTGAATTTTCAACATGCTGGACTCTTTGGTTGGTTTAAGGCGGGGTTGGTCATTCGACCATGTTTGTACTGCAGCCTATTGGCTTATTGTGCACCCCTCTCGTGCTACAAAAGCTTAGTTTCCTTTATTAGGTTTAGTAGATTTCTGCCGACATGTTATATTATGTATAAAGCTCTTTCGTCCTTTTCCCCGCAAAGCCTGCATGTTATGGGTCCATTGTAAATGCCCATTAAGTGTTTCCTTAGATGACAGTGTCCTGTCAAAAGTCCCACTACTTGTCTTAGCTGAGTGCGTCCTAGCTGGAGGAGTTCTTCAAAAACTACTTGCTTTCGATTTTCAGAAAAAATGAAGACAAAACATTTTTACTTTTCAGCTGTCAAGAGGACTTTTTTCGTGGAGTTTATAATTTAGGTTTGGTAAGATCTTCCGAAGACACGCTGTATTTGTGGCATAATAATTTTAGGTACCAGACCATTTGGCAAAAGTAATATAATTTCAAATAATAATAATTAATAAAAATCATACAAAAGGTATGATATTTCTCACAAAATGTATAGTTTAGTACTGAGATAATAAAATAATTAAGTTAAATATTCACATCTAACATTATGTTTAGTATATTTTCTAAATGGCCCTTTGTTATGTTATTTTTAATAGATTATTTTAAAATAAATAATACAGGGTGCCGGAAAATATGTATTAAGGTTTTTTTGGTTGGGATTATAGGATATAGGCAAAACGGTAAGAGACACTAAGAAACTAAGATATATCTACCATTCTCCTTCTTAGTGTTTAGCTTAATGGCTCAATCAGCTCTTGCTCATTCGTGAAAATGTGCCTATAAGTTTAATTAATTTTAATAAATGTAGGATCCCTTTCTTACTTTGCTTATATAAAAACTAAACTTTAGCTTTAATTAACATTGCCCTGATTTTTTGCTTTGTAGTATTTTACATTACTACCAAAGTTATACGCTCAGGGAAAATAATGCAGCAGCTAAAGGGCCACTAATCCATATAAATTTATTAATTTTTAATGGATGGCACATATTAGCTAACAATTAAAATGAATAAATCATAATTTCTATCTTTTAATTAAATAAATAAATAAATGTTTGTTGACGGACTAGCCATTTACAAATTAACAAATAAAAATATATACAGGGTATCCCAACTCTATCTATACACGAAATAACTTTGCCCCTGTACAAGATACAAAAACTAACTTAAAATAAAAGATATTTATTTGGATACACTCTTTTTACTGAAAGTACTAGTTATTATACAAGGTGTCTCAAAAATTATAATTTTCATTGTCAAGTAGGTTTTTTAATGAAACACCCTGTATATTTTAACCAATTTTGCTTCTGTATTAAATTCTACATTAAAAACGTATAACACACTATACGTCAATTCTTGCTGGTTTCTGAGATATAATAGTTTGCCGATATATCTAATGACGATTAAAAGTAAAAGAAAGAAAATAATATTTTGATTTTAATTATTTTCAATTAATTCTGTCACAGTCAGAGTACGAAATATAATAACATGTAATTAATTACCTTTTATTGTTAGAACTACTAATAGGTAAGTCAGATATTTAGTTTTATTTTAGATACATATTTTCTTGTTTAACCCAAAAACCAGCCATAATTGACGTATTGCTGTTTTTTAGTGCAAGTAAGTAAATATGTATCTAAAACAAACTAAATAGCTGACTTACCTATTAGTAGTTCTTCAATGGAAGGTAATTAATTACATATTATTTGTCACTGTGACAGTGACAGAATTATTTAAAAATAATAAAAATAAAATATTATTTTCTTTCTTTACTTTTAATCGTTATTGGGTATATTAGCATACTATTGATATCCCGGAAACCAGCAATAATTGATGTATAGTGTGTTTTACATTTTTGATGTAGAATTTGACACAGAGCCAAAATTTGTTAAAATATACAGGTTGTTCCATTTAAAAAAACCTACTTGCCATTAAAATGTTAATATTTTTTTTTTTTAATTGACCGGAAAATTGAATTTTTCACTCAATTTTTTAAGCGGAAAATGATATTTTACAGGACTAATTTACTTTCCGGTCCCTAGTTTACTTTCCGGTTTCTCATTTACTTTCCGGTCCCTGATATCAAAAAATCCTGTTAGCCATGACAAAAATTGTCAGAGTTCAATTGTTACTATTTGACAGTTCAAGATATTGTAAAGTAAAGAAAGCATCATTTTGCCAAAATGGAGTCAGACATGGAAAATCCAGATGAAATAATTGAAGCAGCGTCCTTATTGTCGTTTAAATATAACACTAAAAATTTACACAGTTTTTTTTCTGGTCAATTAAAAAAATTATGTACGATACTCGACCGGAAATAATTTTTACGGGTCTCCTCAAAACTACAGGACTCGCCTACGGCTCGCCCTGTAAATGTTTTTCGTCGACCCGTAAAATACTATTTTCCGGTCTAGTAACGTAAATAGCTATTTTTACCTACCTACCAGTTACTAAAAGTATGTTTTTTTTTATTCATTACAAAATATTATTGACTTGAGTTTGGATTCGTTTTTATATAATTTCTTTTTTTTTTTAGATGTTGACACAGACGAGTTAGGAGCAGACACTGATAACGTAGAAGAAGAAGTAGTTGAATTTTTTGTCAAGGAAGATATTATTCTCATCGACTAGAAATTTAAAGCGACAGTATTGGACCCTGTATAAATCTTGTGAGTTTATACAGGGACCTTGGCCATTTTGAACGTACATCTACAGAGGAAAACAAGTGTTAAGTTAATTTTGTTTGACTGTAAGAACAGCTTTTTGTGTCAATATAGGTTATTTTTTAATAAATTCACTTGCAATACTTAGATTTTTAAATCTTGTATTAGGGTGTTGCATTATAAATACATTTTTATTAATAAAAATGGCTTTATGTTAAAAATTCTTCTAAAACGAAAAAATTCTTAGTTTCTAAGTAAATGCTCAATATGGTGATCGAAAATAGTTGGTACACTTTTATGTGTATTCTGTTATAGAGGACGCGTAAAGGTACGCGCACAGTGATACGTCAGCATCGGACGGACGGTACGGGACGGAATACTCCCAATGAAATTAAATGGAGCATCGCACATATGTGCGGATGGTACGCATCGAATTAAAATCCGGATTATACCGATACGTTCGTGCTGATACTGTTACGTTCCATATTGCTTCGAACCGTGGACGAAAATTTAAAAAATCAATTTTTATTCAGTAATAACATAATGAATTATTTTAAAAACCATAATCCAGTACTCACCAAACTGGATTAATTTTATCCTTTTAACTTCAAATTCTTGCTATTTATTTTAACAAATATGTTAAGCAATCATAGTTTGTTTTAATCTGTACTGCAAGGTGTAAAGTAAACGTTAAAAAAGTGTATGTATGGACGTTGTATGAGAATCCACGGTATGGATATTGTGTACCAAAATAAGTATTTTAAAAAATGTATATCAATATTTTTTAAAACTTTAGGGCATTTAATAATAATAAATATAAACCGAAAGCCCGAAAATATATTAAAATTTTAATTTTTACATCTTCCAACCTTAAAAAGGCATAGAAAAAAGCCCATTAAAAGCTGTTGCAGTTTTTATATTTTCTTGTTAACACATTCATCAGTGGCGCAACTAGCTGCTGGTTTTTGGGGGCTGAAGCCCGGGTTTATATAATAATTTACCGAAAAACACTAATATATTTTAAATGTCCAATAATTTTGGGAGGCCAAGCCCCCTAGCCCCCTCTTAATTGCGCCCCTGACATTTATATATGTTTGTATATAGTTCTTTGTGTTTCGTATATAGTTTATCTGCTTCAGGTTGCGCCCAAGGTATCTATTTTTTTACAGGGGGTATAAGATCAATTAAAAACTTGGCTAGAGCATAAAAATAGTAACACAAAGCTAGTGATATTTGAAAAATGTGTTCTTCCCTAGATGTCAGTAATCTCTCGCACCAAACTAGTACCCACCAAAAACATGATTCTCATTTAACTATGTAAGGATATGGGTTTTACCCGTGTTCTTTAGAGAGCCTCAGCCATTACCTAATGGGTGACGACTCATGAGTCACAGGTGAAAACTCTTAAGTTGGAAAAGACCTTGCCTGCAGTATCAATAAAGATTTTAGTCATAATCAGTTTTTGCAAAAAATACGTATAAAGGTTTAAAACTATAAAGAACCGTCCGTTGGATGCCGCTCAATGTGCGCTTACCTTCAATTGGAACAAATTTATATAAAATTCAGTGATTTTTTTAAATTGTGAAAACGTTTGAACACGTTGAACGCAGCATAATTATTATCTGCATTTTTTTAAATGTAAATTCATGTATGAAGGGTGGTCTAAAAATATATACCTACACTAACTTCATTTCAAAAATGAAAAAAAAAGAAAAAAATGTTTTGTTACATTTTTAAATTTTGCACTAAGGTACTCGCACACATGTACACTTTTGTGGCGCAACTTTTTATAGTAGGATAATCAAATGTTCACATATGCATTTAAAATTTTTAAAAATGGCTCCATAAATAACATGCGCATGTAAAAAGTGTCAAGTTTGCAAGTTGCAAAGCTATTCACAGACAATACGCCACTTTTATTGCGAAACATAGGCTGCCACTTTTTAATAGGTCATTTTACCAATTTTAACTACGATCTTGTTTTGCGTGGGCTCTCAGTTTTATAGTACTGGTGAAGTGAAATTGTGGCGAGCAGTGGTGCAGGGGTTAACGTGTCAACCTCTCACCGCAGCGATCCGGGTTCGAATCTCGGTGTCGGACATCGGATTTTCCATTGCTCGTCACCTCACAGTTGGCAATGGCAAACCACTGTGTAGTATTCTGCCATGCCTAGGTAGTAGTTATGTAAAAATAACGTCCGTGGTGGCACTACCGC